>VYWZ01002550.1:0-28352 GCA_008711595.1 Fusarium xyrophilum
ATGGGGACCGGTCAATTCTTCTGTCCCCCGGTAGGGGAGGAAGAACCCCTTTACTCCATGCTCTTGATGTTCTGTTTTTAAATACGCGTTTCCTTTTACTATTTTTGAGTTTGGGATCTCGGGGGTCTTGAGCCTCAAATGGAGAATATCTGATCTGATCTTTGGTGATGATCTCCCGTGCGTTTACTTCTCCATCAGAAAAACCTACATGACGTCCATTTCTTTTTTTTTTGTTATCTCCTCTTCCAACATTCAGGACCATGACTTGAGCCCTTCTTGGGGTCCTTCTTTTTCATTTCGGTGTTGCTCCTGTCACTGTCACCGCTCTGACCTTGCTAATAAAAGGAGCAGAGAAAACCCTTGACGCATGAGAAAACGTCATCCCTTGCGGCATTCAAGGTGAAGCTAGCTCGCGCTGGAGTTGGCGCGCGGGGACCCCATGACATCTGGCTGCATAGCTCACGGGCGCAACCGTTTTCTGGTTAGATGGGTGAATGTGTAGGTACTGTACGGATGGTCCTGACCTGTCGGGGGTGTGTAAGACGGGTTAAAGAAAGAAAAAAGCGCCCATTTGCTGCATGGGAAGACTGAGAATTGAGGACGGTGATAACATCACGACGTTGCTGTGCATGGATACTCGATAATTAGACGGTTAAGTCGGCATTAAGACGGAACTGCTCAGAGTCTAGGGAATCACCAAAAGTGTCATTTCCTTCGGACGGATCGGCCTCTGGATGTTTGTTGCCATAACTAACCTTCAGATCCGTCGATGCCGCTTCTGCTTTAAACGGACGACATGCCGAGCGAACGCCTTGAATCAAGTTCAGGGGGTCAGGTCTAGACCGGTGAGTTAAGTCTCACTATCTACCACGGATGAGAAGGACTCCGACGTTAATTGTCTTGTAGCCTTGTCGGAATGATCAATTGTCTCTGCATGTTTCATATCTTCTAAGACAAAGTGACATTCAGTGCATTCTACTCCCCGACTCCACCACTTGTTTGAGATCCAATGTAAGGCAAGACACAGGGTTCATTTTTCCTCCCACGCCTCATACCAAGGAAAGAGGAAAGAGGAAAGAGGAAAGAGGAAAGAGGAAAGAGGAAAGAGGAAAAAGGAAAAGCCAACGACATAACAGCCTCATAATTGCTGCATGTCAGCTCTTAGAGTGGGCGATACGATGGATAGACTAGCAGGCTGTGACATGTTTTTCGCACTTCTACTCCGTACTTCTGCATGTCGTAAAATACAGAATACCTACCTGCCGTGGCTTCACTGCAACCCCTGCCGGCCCATGAGATGCTATTTCGAGCTTGGTCAAGAACGGTACTGAAACCCTGGACTGCAAGTTGAGCAAGGAAACGCAAGGCACACGAGCAGGAAATAAAGCTTGGCACGGGAACTTTGAAAAGGTGCACTATCTTGGACCTGTTAGTGCAGCCTGCGAGGTCCTGAATCGCAGAGGTATCAAGAAATCACCGTAGTCTCGGATTGTTAACCATCCGGCATCTAGACCCGTCAAGCCACCGCCGCCATCTTATTTCCTTTATTTTTCGCTGCTGCTGCCTTAATTTAAGCCTTCGACGGAGCCAAAGGCTGGCGAGCGAGCGGGGAGTCGGGCTGCTGTTAAACAGAGTCTTGACGAGTCTAGACCTGCATCTCCTCTATTTGAAGGATAACGTTAACGGCAGATGCAGCTACGCAAGCCAATGTTACATTCCAATCCACTCCAGTCGACTATCGTAGCACTTTTGTACTCCGTAGACGCACGCATCTCCTCAACTGCCGCTCCAAAGCCAAATACATACTCCGCCTTGCTCCTCTCAATCTGCTACAGGCGCGTTGTGCGGCAGGAGGACAAGTCGTACATTATTATAAGATCGTCCATATGTGCTTTTTTAGGCCACATCCATCCATCGTGTGGCTAGGATGCTCTGACTATAACAGTTACGCTCGTGGCTTGCAAAGCTTGCAGAAGCGTGACAACGGAGCTGGGTAACTTGCAGTTAGGCTATGAGCTATCTTGGTACCTTTTACGGATAGCCCACGGTACTCATACTCAAGACTCCACTGTTTGCATCTGAGGTGCCGCACGCGAACTGACATTGACTTTTGATGGTTGGCTGGGCAAACCTAAGCTGTGCAGTCGACAGCTGAAATCTCCAGTTACGATTTGTAAGGGCGAGCACAAGTGCAAGTGCAAGTGTAAGTGTGACTGGACTGAATGAGTTTCAAGTGTCATCGTCACACGGACATAGGTAGATATTACAGAGAGTTTATGCAATGATCGCAGGCCAATCTGCATATGAGTGCGGCACCACTGCACTATTGGAGCGATTGGTCTTGGCCTTGCTTCCAGGGCAGGCACTCATATCCAGGTCATGTCACGTCGTCATAATCTCGTCGCATCTCCGAGACGGCTCCAGACCACGATGAGTGGGACAGTGCGAATAGCCTCAAAGGAGATACAGAGAAAAAAAATGCAGATGCAAGATATCCATTGGATGGAACTTGAAGACTCCACTACATCTGCAGAAATAAGCAAGTGAACCGAAATAGTAGAGTTGCTCTGGGCTCTGTTAAAAACCCTAATCGAGGAGAATTGCCAAAGCCGGGATAAAACCTGGAGAAGAGCAGAAGGGAAAGGGGGAGGCGAAAGAGGAAAAGGACAGGTCTCAGAGTCTCAGATTAAACAAGTATTCCTATCGATGAAGCCAGACTCATACTCAGATTATGAGAACGCGCTGCATACACATCTAAAGCCCCCAATTGAAGAGAAATGATTACGGAAAAGTTGGGGAGCCAAGGCGTCAGCGGCTGGTATGTGACCTTTCGGCAGCCAACATCGAGTCTGCAGTTGAAATTCCTCTTGGACAGTCTCTAATTGGTTCTGGGAGGGGGAGGGTAAGAATGGCAATCACCGTTTGAGAACGAAATAGCCAACAATGGCAGTATTCCCGACCCTGGTCGGACGTAATACGTGCTAGCAATGCGAGAGACGGCACGTAGCGCCGAGGGCTGCTGTAGGTAGCCTGTAGTTAGAAGGACAGTGAGTGTTAGAGATCAGGCGTCAATGACCACCAACTACATGACCAACACGCAAGACACAGATCAGGTTGCTGAGACCACAATGCACGAGATACAATAATATGATGAATATGATATGATGTGGTAACTTTTGACAAATTGTTTGGACAAGTATATAGATAACATAGCCTGCCCGGGAGGCTATAGCCATGCCAGGCACCAGGCCGTGGTCTTGCGTGTATCTACCACGATGAATAGAAGCGAACAAGTAAAAGCATCCAAGTGACCCCAAAAATATCCGAAGCGCCCGGCGGCAAGAAACAGGGTATCCATGGCTATACAAGAAGAAAAAGAAGAAAACCCGATAGTATGACGATGTTATATATCCCATGCCAAGGAAAACTCCATACATGAAGGTCGTCAAATACACAAAAAAAATGGTGGTCATGAACATTGACAAGACAGCGCCTCAAGTGGTATCCATCTCACATGAGGCAGTGAATGCAGTCTTTATCTTTTGGAGGGTTTGATCACTCGCAGGCTGGGCTGAGCTGAGCCTGACAAGTGCTGATCCGGAAGCTGACGGGGTACCCATACGTTGATGCCGGACATGCCGCACCCAATCACTCGAATGTCCTGAACCTCAAAAAGATGGGAATTGGCTCCTGAGATCTGCGGGTGCTGAGAGGGTGGGTTTTGTCGGTGTCGTTGGGTTTTTGCTTCGGTTGTTGCTCAGGGGGTGCCAGTTTAGGTCGTCCTCGCATGTTGATGTTGATGGTCAACTATGCTTTGTGGCGATATATGGCTTTGCTCTTGGTGTTGATTTGGTATGCCAAATGCAAAAAATGGCTGGCTGACCCTAATGGCGGGAAGGGGATGTATTCATGCGGCACAGTGGGGGTAAACGAGCCGAATATCATATTTCCTTTGCGCCGAAAAGGTGTTTGTTGTGTGCTGGCTGGCTGGTTGGTTGGAAGTCGTTGAATGCTTTGGCGATTAACCGTCCAGATCGCGATGTGATTTGTTTCCCTCCACCGAGAAAGAAGAAAAAGCTGGGAGTAGTTCCGTGTGTTACTCGTGTTCAGGCCTTTAGTTGTTGGGTGTTGGTAGATTCATTTATTTGTAGCCGACCATCTTTGCGCAGCGTTCGCAGTAGTAGAGGTTGTGTGCGATGCGAACCATTCCCATGGTGCTGACGTCGTCGGTGGAAGTGGCCTCGACTGAGCGAGCGCATCGCATGCAGCGGAGAACCTCGACAGAGGCGATGGGGAGGACGATTGAGTCCATGCTGTATCTGTGTCCTGAGCTGGAAGAGTCCGAGTCGGAACCCGAAGAAGGTGTTGATGATGCTGAGCTCGTTGATCCAAAGTGGTGACTTGAAGGTCTGGCAGACATGATAATGGATACGAGGTTGGAGAGGGCAGACAGGGCAGACGGGGCGGGTTATAATATAGATAATTTCTGAGGTGATGTAGCGCAAGGGGGCAGGCAGGGCAAGGAATAAGAAGAAGAAAAAGAAAGCTAAAGCCTTTTTTTCTGTTTGTTTCAAGTGGATGGGGATGTGCTGGCGCCTTGGTAATGTAATTGCTTTGCTGCTTTGTGCTGGCTATTGCTTGAATGCCTCGCCCTCAAGGGGGACTGTGCTGGTTAAGAAGGATTGAAGAGCGACCAGGGGCCTAGGCCTAGCCTCTTGAACTCTGGAGCCTTGAAAACAAGCCCGTCCGGGGGAGGGGGGGTGTCTGTCTTGTGTTTTGTCTTGACCTGTCTGAGCCTGAACGCGACTGGGCACTGGGGACCAGGGAGGGCTACGCTACGGACGCTACGTCGTATACGTGGACGACGGAAAGACAGCCAGATACGGTCGATACGGTACGGACGGACGGTACAGTTTCGAACTGTAGCACTGGTGGCTGAGGCTTAGTCCAGTCGATTGCAGCTGGGACGGACGAGCAGAAGGAGGCCCCTTGTGTGTTGATTTGAGTGCACAATCAATCAATCGCTATCACTGAAGAGAGCCTAGAATGTACTAGGCTATTATATGTATCGTATAGAGTTGAGTTGAGTCGAGTCGAGTCGTATCATGAAATTCGTTTCATAAAAGGGATGTAGGTTCTGAGTCCAAGGCGTTGTTCTGGGGGGTGAGCAGGCCTTTTTATCAAAACGGCTTTAACTAATTCTTTTTCTTCAACCTGCTAGCAATTGGATGTTGCGCAACACACACACACACACACACACACACACACACACACACACATACACGCACCCAGAGAGAAACAGGGCAGTCTCAGTATGTGTGGTTTTTTGGGGGCTACGTAAGTTTCTTCCCCTTGGTCTCCTTTAGCTGTGCTGCTGCGGATCGACGATTGAACTGCTCGTCCACGGAGGTGTCTTGCAAGACGGCGTGTCGCGGAGTAAAGATCGGCAGCGGGTCGAAGAGAAACGGCAGCAAGACATTGTGCCAAGCCCAACAAGAACGAGCAAAACGGAGCGTCCAAGTTGAAGCACACGCCCCTCTTCGAGGCATTAGCTTTTCAGTTCAATTCAATTTGAGTCCTGGAAAAAGATACATGCATACTTTGCATCTGCGGCATATGCCAGCACAAGACAGAGCTGAGCTGTTTTCCAAGACTGCTCGCTCCCGGTGAGGGATAATTGTCTCAGCAACCATACACAAACTCTCAAGCTGTTGAGTCTTGGCTTGAAACTTGGCGTTCACTCACTCACTCACTCACTCACTCACTCACTCAACCAACAGAGCAAGCTCAGGTTCAGTCTAAAACGGAGGAGGCAGAGGGGGTGAGAGGAGGAGCGTGGCTTGGCTCGAACCCAATACCAGGCCTGGCCGATGCAACGTCAGGTCTTGGGTCCTGAGAGTCTTCGTTTAGCTTACCTTTACCCTGTCGATTCATCTGAGATGCTCCGTTTTCTTTTTTGTGTTGGACTTATGCGATCTACCGGGGCTTACGGGAGCACCACCAAATCTCGAGACTTTTTTTGTTTTGGCTTGTGATGATTGACCTGGCGGGTCGGGTTATGTTGGTGAGGCATCACGCTGTGTCTAATCGATCAACCGACTACGGAACTGTTCATAAATATCCTGCTGTTATCCCCTGCAGCGCCCGTGATTTAACCTCACACCCAACATCGTCCCGTTGTGAGGCTGGCTGATGTCTCGGATATGCCTGTATATATGTACTGTACCTCTTACAGAACTGTATGTAATATTCTCACGGCACGGGAGGAGCCAGCTCAAAACTGCTTACGACGACAACGGGGCACCGCTTCGGAGACAAAAAGGTACAGCGCAATATATTCATGCATTGTTTGCTTTTTGGCTGCAATCTACGTATCTACCGCCTTGTTGAACCCGGGCACGAAAAAAGGAACAAAAAAAATGCAAATGCAGATAATAAAGCTTGTTGCATTGGATGTCTTGTTGTCAATCGTTGCTCCGGGCTCCCGTAACGGGGTGTTCCTTGCACAATGGGGGCTTCCTACAAATCAGATTGCAGAGTCTCATGTTGATGAAGCTTCTAGCTTCAGGGCCCAAAAGTCTGTGCAAAAAGACTCTGTGCCTGTGCTGTATCACTTGTAGCTTTTCACCTCCTACAGCTTGGACCAAGATGAGTTGTCCAGTGTTGTTGCTCTGGCAAGATGAGTCAAATGTACGGTAGACGTAGACGGTAGTACGACAATTCAACATGGTCCGAATCATGAAATTGAGTTCACCGTAAAATAACCCCGGATCGGCCAGCTCAGCCCAGCAATGGCACGAAGCCACAGCCCACAGGGATCAATTAGGTACCTTGGGTAAAAGAACATATCATATCGAGCTGACTGCGCGCGCCCGTCTTCCGTGGGTGCCTGCTGCCTCTTGTCTCAACTGAATGTCCCAAGTGACGGACGGGCTCTTCGGCCTGTACGGCATGCGTATGCCATGCCACGGCGATTGATAATGGATGGCGGCGCTTGAACCGCGCCGAAAGGCCGCGCAATTGATACAATAAGCATCCATTGCATCTGTCACATTTAAACAATGGCGTTCGCGTCGGGCGGCATGTACATTACAGCACGGAGTAGATGCGATGCAGCAATTAACCCTTGTTGTGCGACCAACATTATATGAAGGGCGGATCTTTGGATGGAGCCTTGAATCCTAGGGCGGGTTTTATGCATATCGCGGGATCCGATGAGAGAGAGAGTTTGTTTATTTTCTCCATCCGCGGTCAACGCATGAATACGGAGTAACTTTGAGAGAAACAAATCGGTATCGTTTCTTAACCATGAAAGAGTCGCTGTTGGGCGCCCGCCAAAGCCTCTATTGTGACAAGATTGTAATTTGCAAAGTTTTGTCCTTGTATGGGAAAATGCTATTGGATGGGCTGTCACTTACAAGCCTCAGACCTGATGCAACGTAGACAACCCAGTCCAGCCCAACATCACAGCAGAACAACAGAGCCGCCCGCGACTACGGGCACCACCACGATCTAAGCACCGGGGTGATCCAATATCCACAGGGAGGAACATGAGCAGAATGCTACATACATACAGAGTACAGCGCAGCACACCGTGTACCCGGGGATTCGGGTGGTTCAGTTTTTCAGGGCTGCAACGCTGGTCTTATGGGCGGGCTCCAGTATTTTGAGGTTGAGCTTGAATAGATAGATGATACTCCGTACTCCGTACAGAAGGGATGATGGACCCCTGATTCTTTTCTTTTTGAGGGCTGACTCTGACCGAGAGCGAGAGCGAGAAGCCTGTCCTTGCATGATGAGCCTGAATAGTTGGATTGGGCTCTGAGCTAGCGTTTAGTGTACCCAGAAATAGAGAATTGTTGAAATGTGTAAATTGGCGTGTTGGGCTTGACAGTGAAAAGTACACCGCAGAAAATACAATGCTGTAGAGTTGAGTTTCATGATGTTTATGACCGCTTCTTCTTTGCCGTCTTTCGCCTGTGGATCGTGTTGGGGTGAATTGCTATTTCGGGTGCATCTCCCCGCCCTTTGGTCTCTTTGCAGGGCCCCTTGCCGTGACTCACAGGGACCTTGTGAAGCTGTGTTGTCAACATGCAACTGAGCGAGGTGAGGAGAGTGGTTAACGAGATATCACAGTAAGAGGTAAACGGAGTTAGCGAACGGAGATCTTGGCAGGGCATTCCGTTCCGGCGTTTGGGAGTCAGCCCTCCAAACCAAAACAGTCGTAGCGCCATCGGCCACTCCTTTGATGACACAGCCAATTTCCGATCTTCAGGGCACAGAGACGAGAACCTTGGTCGGGCCATCAGGACAGGATCGAAGGACATGAAGCTTCGGTTTCTTACTGTCTTGTTCTCTTTCTTTCTGTCCCATGACCCGGCTCCCACTAGTCGGAGATGATTCCGTTTCGATGGCGATATCCCGTCGATTCGCTTCACGGGTGTGGGTAGAGTCCAGAGCATTCTAACGAGATATCTGAATGTTCTGGACGGGTATAACGACAGATGACCGGCTCTGGAGCTGCCTGTCACTCTGCTGATACATATGTGTCTTTTTGTCGAGCATGAAAAAGAAAGACATGGCATTGCATGGACACATTGCATTGCAACGGGCCTGAGCATCTCGATGTCGTCCGTTACGGCTTCGTTGGATTGGTCCTCCAGGTTGCAACGTGCTTTGACAAGACCTTGAAGCAGAGAGTGTAAAGCACCATTCACGTTCACGCTATCACACCCGGCCGAGTCGTGCCAGTCACATCCGACACGGCACTCGAGACAGGCAAAAGCACCCCCATGACTCCGAGAGTGCCGTCGGCATCGTACTATAGCATGCAATCGACATCGTGAGCTTCCTTCACAAGCACCGGAGCTTCTCCGTCGACCTTGTTCTTGTCTAGGTTGTCTACGTGACCCCGTTGGCGATGGCAATACAGAGTACCCGGCATCTCATCATGATCCCTGAAAGCGAAATTGGTGACGGGGTTTGAGTTATTCCCGATCGCAGTACGGAGTAAATTATGGTCGTCTAGCCAGCAGTTCCGAACATGGAGAACTTACCTTGCAGTGGTGTTTGACGGAGCTGTCAATAGCCTTCCGTCTGAATGATGCAATCTCCATAGCACGCGCGTAATTCATCCCTCGAAACATGACGCAAAGGAAGCGCTTATCGCAAAACTGACGTCGACAGTTACGCAGTACCCACGAGCGATCGAAACCCTTTCGATGCCCAGAACCAGACTTGCTCATCGGATCAGCGAGTGAAACTGGAGACGTAGTTGATTGATCGTCGGATTGCCGGGACTGGGCTTGGGCGGGAACGCTTATCAGAACCCGCGATCGTCTATCATTTTTCTAAGTTTTTGCCTTTGAATGGTCCCGATGAGAAGGAAGATATATGTGGGGTTTTAGACTAACGTACGTACAGTAGCAGCTACGGGGGATCTCGATTGATTCATCGAAAGGTTATCAGCCAAGTCAGCTGAGGTGTGGGATGAGAATCTGTTTGATCTTCGTTACAGAGGAATCAATCATCGAGATGTGTTTTAAGTAGACTGGTTGAGTCGTGTCGAGTCGTTTATAAAGAGATAAAGGCACACGGCACTTGTCTCATCGCGATCGATCACTAATACGAGCGAGTGGTGTCGCTCCGTTCAGCCCTTTGGAGAGACCGTTTTAAACTGGATTGATGGGTCAGTCTAGAGCTTGAGATAGGCAGAGCCATCTACATCGTCCGGACACAAAACGGCCGCCTTTCAGTGGTGGTTTTGAGCAAATTGCCCATGGCGCGGCATACAACAGACACCCCATCTGGCGGTACAGAGTAATATCATCGAATGGAAACTCTCTCAGCGTGTTGCTTTAGTTAGTGTATGTACATACAGTACAGTAGATGGGAAATGTTCCTGGGAGCTAACGTTAGGTAAGACCCTTTGTTGGAGATCGATCTGGAACACGCTCTAAAAAACCGCCCTCATCAAGAGTGATGGAGCCACATCGAGATGGCGACGCCACCGGCCGAGATGATCTACCAAACCTTCGATGGGCGTCCGTCTTCGTCATAAACAGTCAGAGAGTCCTCCCGTCCGGAGCAGGTCCTGGGAGGGGAACCAATGGCCTCTCTCTTTGCACAGATATCGAGATGCTTGCTTTTTCCCACATCGACATATCCATATTCAAATCACAATTCTCGATCTCACAGATTTACGGTGAAGGAATGGAAATGTATGTAGCCTCGCCTCATCAAACGGAGATACTCTAAATCGGAGATATGGATGACCCTTTTCTTAATTCCCACCCCGTGCACGCCGTTTCCCCTCTGCTCCGTTTTCTCATTTTGCCTATACTACAGTGGGATAGAACCTTACGTGTGTCTGTTTTATCTGATGCGATAATAAGCATGCGATGCATGCGATGCCATGCCATGCCGCGGCAATTCTACCATATCTCTCCCATGGAGCCCGATGCATGGCGCTGTAATCAACTAAGCTCCCCGATGGATGCGACGGATCAGTGTCCTATTTGTCAGACGATCACGGATTGCTTGGCAAGCCGTGTCGTGTCTAGGTAGAATCACTAACTGCCTCTAGCACTGGTCTCGAGGTTATTGCTGACTGATGGTTTCCTCTCTGCTTGAATAAGTGAGAGTCAGACTGTTAGACTCATGGAGAGTCTAGAACACTGGCTTGGCAGGGTCCCCTAATTCTTCAGTGCTTCACCCATCTCCTCACTGGCTGGCGTTTTGAACTGGTGGGCCCCAAAAGGGTCCCTGAAGGCTGAACTTTGAAGCTGAAGTTTGATGAATGATCGACCCGCTTGGACAAGCAACGTGTGTTTTGCATATCATTAAATTACAAAGCCAACCATTCTAAGCAGTAGTTAAACCTGTCACAGCCACCATGTTGCCTTTTTCTCTCCTATCAAACCCCCGCAAGCGCTGTCTGACAAGAGCAAGACAGTGTTGCATTGCAGGACTGCAGTCCCACCCATGCGGCCTAGAACTCGTCTTGGCGGGCTTCTGCTGGCGGGAAATTGCATGGCACTCATGTGAGACGTTGGTGGATACGCCATCTTGCAGAGCTTGGATCTCAGAATGCAGAATGGACTTTTAAGCCACGGGCCCGATGATCCCAGGGCTGGAGAATTGTGGAGCGGTGAATGCCTTTTTTCTTTTGGTCCTCTCACAAATTGAGAAGGGTCCTTTTGAAAAGGTCCGTCCGGTCTTGCTTATCACACGAGGGAGGAGGGAGGCTCTAGATCTGGGTCTCTGTTTTACATGCTCAGGTTCTGTCTGGGCTATGATAAGCTCGGCCAATATGACTGATCTGTTCCGGCCTGACTCTAGAAAAAACGTCCGTGGTCTGGGTTCCTTGATGCGGCAATAGGTGCCCGTGCTTGATGCATTGTAACTGAGCACTATGCAGCCGATTGCTTTCGACCACATTGCATCCCGGGTACTGTACTCACGGAAAAACATCGAGATTTTGAGTAGGCGAGTGTTTCCGCGTGATAAGCCATCAGGCACTTGGTCAGTTATTTTACCATAGTCATCCGTATTCCATTTGACTCTTTTCTGTCAGATCATGATGGAGCTCGGGCATGCCGATGCCGACGCGGATCAGGCAGGGCTTGGCTTTATTAATCTTCAGGGCAGAGTCGCAGAGGGTAAGTCAACAAAGACATTTGAATCGGTGCTTTTACTGCAGTCTCAGCGTCTCTCGACCATGCTGCTATTCTTGTCTGGCCATTGACTAAAAGTGTTGTTGTCCTGGCCAGTCGATAGACTCAATATTACTACACTCACTACGCCTCCGGAAAAGACCGTTATCGGTCTCCTGGCATTCATACAACGTTGCTTCCATTTCTCTACTTCGGGGTCTCTCAAAATCGCCCTTCTCCGTTGCGCCTTGTCGCAGAACCAATAGCGAAGCGCAGTGGCACAGGAAACCTTCGCACAGCCGTGCAGTCCTATTGGATCAATTGGTTCTCAGGAGCGTGGGAAACTCGTCGGGAATACCCAAGATCAGCACAGCGACGCTCTAGACCCTTTGGATCCATGGGTTGCGTGTCCTCGTGCCCTGAGTTCACAGTTCTTGGCTTCGTAGGCTTTGCTCCGTTGGTCTAGAACGTGTTACGAGTGCTACTGTGGCGCCCTCTTTTTGCGGATGCGACGGGAGGGATAACTTAACTTATAGCATAACGGTTTTGTTGTGAAGCCCGAGAGATCAGAAATGGCACGATAATGACAGGGGAGGGCAGCGACCAGTTTGTGAATGCGTTGCCACGCCATGCCATGCGACGCGGGCGGTTGAAACGGTGTTTGTGATTGAGGTCACGCGAGGCTCGGCGCGGCGCGAGTTAGTTTCTGTGTCTTGGGCGTCTACTAAGGCTGCGAGAAATGACTGATTGCTCAATCTTGTGACCTTGAATCGTCCAGGGTACAGAGTATGTATATGTTTCGAGAGATGATGCTGTCGTGGCTGGGTTGGTTGTACTCATGCAGGGTCTTTGGTCTCACACCCTTATTCTTGCTCAGATATTGATGACTGGAGTTTGTTAAGGACTTTGGTGTCTCGGATCACCATTGATCAGACCATGTCATATAATAGTTCCGTAAGATACGGTGCTGAACGCAGCAGCGCGACATGAATAGATGTTGTTTACATTCATAAGTTAATTCATATCTGTAGGACTTGTAAGTCAAGTTGCAGGCGGCTATCACTCCGTAGCTGCCGAGCGAGCGTCGATCATCTCCGCCTGGGGTAAGTCTGGCGAGTTTACCCTACGGCATTTCTCAGGTACCAGGGGCAAACTTGGAAGCCCTTTGTTCCTAGAAACCTATTTTATTAAATGTGTTAGTTATACAAATACACTGACACTGCTTGTAACTTACTGATCTATGTTTGCCGCTATACAGGACTGCTTGCCCCAGCGCTCCACTGTCGGTGCTGAAGCGGCTGAGAGGGCATGCCAGTATGCAACAATCTCAGTGGTTGGCTGCTCTCCTGCAGCTGCCTGACTGACGCATTACGTGGACGTGCATTCGATCTCACCACCTCAGTACCGCAACTCAGTTACAATCATGGACGGTAAAATATCATCAGAATGAGTAAAGAAATGGATCTCATTGATACCATGTCCATGGCTTCCACTGTCGATGGCCAAGGTACGCCCACACACACAACAACAACCGAACACTGCAGAGATTACACCGAATCCGTTCCCTACCCCGGAGCAATCTTCATCATCCGTCATCGCGACTCAGGCAAGGTCATCACCATCGTCAACGGCGACCTCCGACTTTGTGAGGGCTTCAATCCGAGCGGGGGCTTCCACTGGGAGTGTATCGAACGAGATAGATGGCTGGGCTTCCGAAACTGTGTTTCTGGGACTATCATCGGCCACAACGACAGGAAAAAGTTCATCGCGCGAGTCGATCACCACCAGTCGCATGAGTACTTCACACTCCGGCCGAGTCCGCAGGGTGGTTATGAACTTTTGATGAGACATGGCCAAGAGTTGTGGAGTATGGCTGTTGGAGATGATGGGAGTGAGTTGGTTGAAGTGAAGGGTGAAGGTGCTCTCTGGGACTTTCTCAAGACTTGATGGTGTTTATCTTTGGACGTGTCGACTGCTTCTGTCCTATTCATGGTACAGTGCCTCTGAGCTCTGATACATAGCCGCGAATACCCTCTTTTTCTTCAGCGGTGAGAGATATCTGGAAATACTTCTCAAGAGCCTCTACACGTTCCTCTTCCGTTTTACAAGTGGTGATGATCTGTGTCTTTCCGCCCAAATTCTTTTCAACAATCCCATTCACAAGCATTCCCTTTCCGTAAATCTCCATCTCTCCTTCAAAGCTCGCCTCATCCTCCACAGGCCGAAGCAGAGACTTGATAGTCAAAACGTTGCGTCGCTGATGGCTATCCGCGTGAGTGTTAATCCGCCCGTTCACAACATCCCAGTCCAAAGCGAAGAACTCGATGCCCGGAAATGAGTGAAAAGAGTTCCACTCTTTGTCTTGACCGTTTCGATACTGATAGATCCAGAGTTTGGTCTCTCCTGTCTTGCGGACTTGATGAGGTATCCAATCTCTCTTGAGTCGGATTTGCTGGGTTCCAAGGTTCTTGTGTACTAAACCGTCGACGAGTGGCATTGGCATCGTGGCGCCGTCACCTCCGAATGCTGCATCAGAATGATGTTTGCTGCCATCCGCGAAAGTGATGATATTCACGATATAGTTCCTTAGTGTCTAGTCAGTGCTTGATCCATGTTGCCAGAAGACTTTTATGTCTAAAAAGAATACGAGGTTATTTGTACAGTGATAGCCCTGCTTCTAGTCCCTCAATGTGTAGATTTGACTTCCTCGTCCAATCACAACAACTGAGATACAGTAAGGCTACTTACCAGCCTGGATAGTCCCCTCTTGGGACACCCTCAAGTCTCCCTCGAGTTCGTACTCCAGCAGTATATGCATCGAAGCCTATAGCCCGAAGAATGTGGTTGTACAAGATCGCAATTTCCATACAGAAACCACCCCGTCCCCGTCTATCAGCCACCATCTTTCGAGAAAGATATTGAGGATCGAGGTCGATGCTATGAGTGGCATTATAGTGCAGAGATAGGTTTTCAAACGGGAACGTGGGGAGCGAGTGAGTGTGCAAGGCTCTCAAGAGCATCAAAGAAGGCCGAGGGTCTTTTCGCAGCGCTTTAGGAAGATCGATGTGATCGAAGAACTGTGAAAGTTGCTCTTGACTATATGCGGAAGCCATTTTGAGACAATGTAGTTTGGTAGGGACAGGCTATTCAAGATGATCCGATGTCTCTTTTAGAGCTAAGTTGGCGATGAGTCATTTCTGGTCCGACTTCATGTCGTGCTTTCGCAACACTAGACGCTTGCCAGGATGCCTTGGAAACCTAATTGGCTGCAAAGCCTTATCAGAATATTGAAGCTTTCCGGAAAACCCATTCTGAATAGCTTCCATGAGCGAAACTCGATTAGAGCTGGCTGAGATATATCCTAGGTGCATCAAGGAAAGTGTTTATTTCTCTTGCACGCCTCCTGTTTCTCAGGGAATATTCTATTTGTGAGAGAATAATCGGTGAAAATAATGATCGATCTGGCACTGGTACTGTAACTAGAACCCCTTGTTCAAAAGTAGATCTTTCATAAATTATATGATTTTGAAGTCGAAGCACGAGTTACAGCTACTGAAGGAAAGGTATAAGAGTTCCCATTGTTCTTGAAAGCTTTATCACTTAATTGCACTTAATATAGCCTTAGTAACAATTTGAAGGGCTAGCTCATATAAACATTCCTAACCTATCGCTACACATCCAGTCCCTCGCTCATTATCCAAGGGCCGAGTCTTGATCTGAAACGCTCGTGGATTTGGAGGCCGTGTTATATCTCGTTCATCATCTGAGCTTCACGAACGAGCAGCTTCAGCGTGAAGCTGCTCTGAGTGATGTGTTTCTCCTTGGCTATGTAAAGGCCCTTGCCCGATGATACATCTCGTTGCGCCAACCGTGCAACCAATACCGGCGCTATTATGCCTGATATCCATCTTGAGCGGTCTAGTTTCATCGACCTGCTCGACTTGATCCTCATGCTCCAATAGCCAAACGAAAGACCGGCTTACATGCCGAGATTGAAGAGCCTTGTCGTCAAGATAGAGAAATGTGTCTGATGGTCAGCCTTTAGATATAGCGCTATTATCTCGAATAGTAGTGTGGCCCTGTAGAGATTGTAGATCACCGTCCACTGCACTGTGCGAGGTAATATGGAGCCGTCCTTGATTTCTACTTGGATGTTGGACATGTAAGTGATGCCATGCCGGATGTCAATTTCCATATTCTCCTTGAATACTGGCTAGCCAATATCTTTCGAGTGGAAGATCACAAAGCCAAAAGGTGCCAAGCTAGAGATACACAAGACTATAACGTGCTACTGCCATCAAATAGTCATTTATCGTGCTCGTCGAGCGTTTCTTTCGCATTCTGGTTTTGATCACAGAAACGCCTCATAAGTAAGCTGATTCGACGAGCAGCAAAATACTCTTCTGTCAAATCAGTTTTTGACGCATTAGAGAGATAATCCAAATCAGCTCTACTCATTCCATATCTAAATAGACCTGGATCAGGGTCCACGGTTGGGTTGCCCAGGGATGAATCAAAGTATGAGATGGATCCGGGATCTTGGACAGCTTTAGCTATAAGTTCTGACCAGGATAAGACGTTGTAAAGAAGATTAGATGCTTAATAAACTTTGCTACACAATTGCTGCTGGATATTGGCCTCCACCTCAATCTCAACGATCATACCAGGAATGACTAACTCGGTGACACCCACGCAAGTCCAAGTTGGCTGATGATCAGGCATCCACTTGCGGAACTGCTCAACCATGAGGTCAAAGGAGCCCGAGAGGGAGATGTGATAGCTTCTGACGGAGTGAACGTCCGCCCAACCTCTTGCACCAGCGTCTTTGAGGTTCTTCTCCACGTTCTTGAACGCAAGGTCGATTTGACCCTGGAGATCTTCTTTGTCGATGTTGCCGTCGCTGTCCCATCCACCTTGGCCAGAGCACTTGATGCTGTTGCCGACGTGGACAGCTTGTGAGTAGGAGTATACCTTGTTGTTGGTCTTTCCAACGCCTTCGTAGTTGTAGTAGGTGAGATGAGACATGATGAAAGTCTATTTGTGCAAGGCACCGAGACTCATTGAGACTGACAGGGAAGTTGGAGGCTTGCGTAGAGCTAGGGTTTTGTGACTGAGAGGTACAGATCTTTGAACGGTTGGAGTGTCTGATGCTCGTATCAGTGGCACAGTTACCCTTATGTACTGCACAACATGATACACGATACCACCACCCAAGATCTTGGCGCACGGCCATGATGATGACAGAACCTATCATGAATATTTCATCTTGGCCACCTCGTCATGCCACAACGACCGAGTGGTCACCCAACATGCCTATCTCCAGTGTGACCCCCTCACTCTTGAGAGTTGTATCTCCCTTTCCCCGCAGAATTGCCCAGAACTATCCCAGATGCAGTACCCGCATCGTGGGGTTGTAGATACCGTTAGTGCCGCCCCTCTTTCTGGCCTGAATACTCTCCTGACTTGAACTGGGACATGATGAGGGACATGATGAGGAAAGGTTTGGGGCCAGTTGAAGTGTTATCAGCTGAATGTACAGCGGAATTGTCATGATTGAGTGAACCCCGCAATCATGGATGCAGGCGATGGTGTCTTGGTTGGTAGTAGTTTATTGGGTGTTTGATCCCCGAGGACAGCCGCCGTCAATTGATGCGTCGCACTCATTGTAAAAGATCATACCCCATCCTTCGTCATTGTATACCTTGTTCTACCTTCAGACTTCTCTCAATCTGTCTTCCCCGCCTTGCGTCTCTTGCATATCTCACAATGGCATCAACCACGCCAATCACATTGCCCAACGGCAGGAAGTACAACCAACCCACTGGTCTCTTCATCAACAACGAGTATGTGGCTGCTTCAGGCGACGAGTTCACAGTGACAAGCCCAGCGTAAGCTCCCAGCAGCCCTCTGTCTGCTTTATACTTTGGTAACCTTGTCGAGGAGGCTGGCCTCCCCGCTGGCGTTGTCAATGTACTACCTGGTCTTGGTCCCCAGACTGGAAAGGCTATTATTGCTGGACACATGGACATTGTTGGTTACTACGACCTCACTGTCGCCGATCTCCCAGTTCACGCAACGTGTTTTCGACCTCTCGCACAAGAAGCCCTGGCATACAACCCTTTTCGGGTGTTTACATCTTTATTACGACTTGAGCTTATTGAGGATGAGACACTTCGGACACAGGCTGCCGATATCTTGCGAAAACGCAACATTTTTACAGACCGATGTGTAGAATTAATCGAAATATTCGAGTCACAAAAGCCTTTCTCAAAAGAAGTCTCGACTGAATTCATAAAAGAAGTCCTCGAAACATTTCGATGGCACAAAACATCAACAGTTGACATGAAAACCTACAAAGCTCTTCGAAAAGCACATCCCTTGATCGCAGACGTCGTCTGTTTCAAAGGACCTCACATCAACCATCTCACGCCCCGGGTCCTCGATATCGAAACAGCACAAGTTGAAATGCTTCGATATGGCCTCCAAGCCAAAGACGCCATTGAAGGACCTCCACCGAGACTTTGTCCCATCCTCCTTCGCCAAACAAGTTTCTTAGCCCTTGATGAAGCAATTGCATTTTCAGGGGGAGAAGAAACTGGAGGAAGTCACAAGGCGAGATTTGGAGAGATTGAGCAACGAGGAATGGCCTTGACGCCCAAGGGACGACGTCTATATGATGATCTTATCAACGAGTGGCGAGAGTCTGTAGCTGAGCTCACATCTGATGCCAAGTCTGGTTCGAAGGCGCAGGTTCTTGCAGAGATTTTCCAGAAGTTCCCTCATGACTTAGAAACCATCCGCAAAGAGAACCTTGCATACTTCACATACAGCCCTGTTTCTCAGCTACCAAAAGACTCTGATGCGAGCATTGAGAGTCTTGTCAGCTCCGGTGCCGTCAAGGCTGAGCCGACTACACATGAGGATTTCCTGCCTTTCAGTGCAGCTGGAATCTTTCACTCAAACTTAGGAGAGGATGGTTGGCTGAGTCATGTCGCAGAAGCGGATCAGGGATCTTTCGAGAAGAGTCTTGAATGTCAGGTCAAGAGGGAATTTGAGCTGTACAGTGAAATGCAGGAAGTGTCGATTCGAGGATGTCTGGAGAGGTAATCGAACCCTGCTGAATTAATCATTCTTGAAGATACTATTCCGGCCATTAGACAATGATCGTACGCTTGAGGGCTTGTTATTGGTCTCTGCCCTCGGCCGGCTTGGATAACCGTGTATGCCGTGTCCGCGACTCAATTCTGGAAAGCTAAGAAGCAGTATCTATCGACAGAAACGGCAATTTGGAGAGAGAAACTGGGTGTTTTATCCTTAGTGCCCATTCAAGTCTATGCTTGATACCAGTCTAGGGGTGTTTAAGACTCCATAGCTCAAGTCAGGATGAAGCTGGTTACCAGCACAATGTCCTACAGAGTAGACTACTGTGAAATGATAAATGGAAAGTTGGCTTATCTTATCAACAGAAAGGTGTACTGGCCAAGTGCTAAAATGATTTGTGATGATGGAGGTGAGATTTCATGCAGCCATCATCCACGCTTTGTCTTGTTGACATTCAGATCTCGAGGCTGAGGTGGGATGGGGTAGCTGATTGAACGCCTCTTTCTGTTTACTTATCCGTACTACTGAATATACATAAGTAGCTGGAGAAGGATACTGGTGACCAAAGCAGTAAACAAAGTCAAGAGCCCGCCTTTGTGATTGCTCAATGCCTGTGCATCATTATCATCCTTTCCACTTCCGTTGCTTTGACCGGACGCATCTCCAGTGCTAGATGGCACTGAGGCACCATCTGTCCCAGTACCTGTTGCATCCACACCTACATCGGTCGTTTTGCTGGGTAACGCGGTCAAGCTCGTGGTAGGTTTCACAACAGCCTCAGCAAGACTACTGCGGGCCTTTTTGACATGCAAGCCACAAGGCTTGGGTTTCGGTGAGGCGTCTTCGGCACGAATGGGACAACCAACTGTATGATTGCGCTCAACCATCACTGCTGTAAACTATTAGTAATACAAGAAAGGATAAGCTATTATATATATTATCTCTTCTCTTTAAATATAAGAGAAAGTATTAATAGCTTCTTTTATATAAAGTATTAAGCTTAAAAGTATTATAAATATAATTATTTCTTTAGCTTTAATACTATTATATATCTTACTTATTAGTAAATTAACTATAACCCAATAGCGCATCCATCGTAATCGGCGATTGCCTTGCGTGCGCCAGGGCGAAGGGTAAAAGTTACGTTCCCAGATCGCTCGAACCGATTGTTGTTCAAGAGAAGACTACCATCTTTGCGTGGCTCGCAGACAGTGGTCTACCGCGAATCCCACTTGAGGATGCGAGAGTCTTCTTCGCTACGCCAGTACTGAAACTGGCCACCCTCGTCAGCATCAGCAATGGCTTGGCTCGTGTTGAGAAAGTAATATGGCTCCGAGTCAGGCAAAAAGTCCAAGTATAGCCGTCCGATGCCGGATAGTGTATATGCGCAGTTGAATTCTCAGTTGAGTGTGCCGCTGAAGGTCGTCAAGACTGGAGCGTTTTGAAGGCCGAAGATGACGTGAAATGCGCTTCGGAAGCGTATGTATCTTCGCGAGGAAATACGATGTCGACTTCGCCGATGGCGGGGAACGAAACAACATCTTCTCTTCGTCGGAGGCAGCTACCAAGACTGCGAGGCCTGGGCTGATAAATGTTGACGGAAAGGCACGCATCTCAACGTCGCGGGATCAATAGAGAAAATAAGCTTGAATGAATGAACAGCCACTTCCACTACTGACTGGGGAGATGAGCAGGGAATTAAGCTTCTTGTGGGATCGCGAGCGATAAAATGACCTAGTCAGCCCTTCTCGAGCATGGATCCATCCCTGTTCATTGCATTCAGACCAGCACGATTTGGGGATCAGCTGAAAACCACGAAACAAGTCGGGTGTCTCGATTTTAATTGCGAAGGGTAATCTTTACCAACCCTTCATAGTGTTATACTCACCAGATGGCAATTAGTCAGGAAAACATGGCCGTTTACTTGAGATGCGAAAAATAGAAGGTGCTCCTTCCTGGATTGTGAATCACGGTGCGTGACTAATAACCTTATCTTCAACCTTATATCGAGTATAAGTTGGGCCATTCAATCGTAGCTGGACCGATACATCAACAGCTGGCAATAGATTCTTTGACTTGCGATCCCCTGCGAACCTGCTGCGGTCATGAAGCATACTGTTTGCTGAAGATGGGTAACACTGGTCTTGAACTGCCTTCGTCTTTTGCGAAAACTACGTCTCTGGGAATGTTATACGCGAGTTTGATCGTGAGAAACATCAAATTACACCTGGCAACGTGGCGGAGTGGTTATCGCGACAGCCTCGAATTGACTCGTAAGCTGTTTCTTTCGGGAGCGCAGGTTCGAATCCTGCCGTTGTCGTTTCTTTTTGACTTTTTCTTTTGGTGCTTTGGTTCCACAGAGCACATCACCACCGCTACAGGCTTGTTCGAACGTAGAGTTGAAACGATGTTATACGAACCAGCCTAGATATTTCTTTCTTTAACTACTGACCATGATCTGAGCAACTGTCCGGTATGGTCGGTGTTCTTCATCCGGTATCTTACATCTGGCACGTCGCACAACAAACACCGGTGTTCTCGGTAGGTTGATGTCGGAGGAAGTCAAAGACGCGAAAAGCGAGAATCGCGTGTGAATACAAGAGAGAATTGTGCTTTTATAAATCGGATCTTGTCTCTCCGACCTTCATGGAAGGCATAATCGAATCTCTAAAAGCACTCTGGGATTGACATTTATTGTCACTGGTTACACACAATGAGCAATACAGCGACTTGGCCTTGGTGCCATGAGAGGTAAAACAATTCAATTTAGAAATACAGTTGCAACAGTCTTACTGATTCTTCTCAATGGACATCGGAGGACCGGGAGTCTTCTTCAATCAGGGCATCCCGAAGTCGGCTGTGGCCCGTCTGTTGTCCCAGCAAGCAAGGTGAGTTCCCATTTTCAACACCCTCGCGGTTGCTCTCTAACTCCCTTATGATCTTCTTCTAGAGAACGCCCAGCGATTGTTCACCTGAACCAGAAAGAAGGCCACGACTTTCTTGTCAAACAACGCCTCAACCGCCCCGTCACTCCAAACCTCACAATCTATAAAGTCGGACAAGTCTGGTTCAGTGCATCAGCATGGACTCGAATAACAGGCCTTGCTGTAGGAGGTACAGCTTACCTGACTCTATGCGCCCATGCCGTCGCTCCTTATCTTGGAATGGGATTTGACTCTGCTGCTTTGGTGTCGGCTTTTGGCGCGCTGCCCTTCGCTGTCAAGGCCACGATCAAGTTTGGGCTGCTGGGGTTTCCGTTTACATATCATTTCATCAATGGTATTCGACACTTGGTGTTTGATCTGGGATTCGGGTACAAGAAGGCACAGTTTAAGAAGTCAGAGACAGCTACGTGGATACTGAGTATTCTTGGTGGCCTTGTCTTGGCCTTCTGGATCTAGATTTTTAGCTATTTAGCGATCGAGTATCAATTCGATGTCCATTAACTGTTGCTAGATGGCATTGTAGGACCATGCCCATTCCCATCATCCATTTAAGCTGCTGGTAAGCGGCTTGGAGCTTGCTCAACACAGACGTTTTCTTTCTATGAGGCTATGAGCTACAAACAGTTACGAAAGACTATAGTTATATAAACAATAAACTTAGTTCCAGACCAAGCAAGTAGTTCTTCCACAAATCGGAAGTCGTCTGCCCAGACTCATCATACCATCTCCTGATTTCCCAGAGCCGTCGGGAAAACCGGGTAGACCGGTCACACTAGGTACCTAGTATCCACACGCGTAGATCCAACCGGTGATATCCCGGATCTATTTCACCGTAGGATTGTCTTACTCGTCAATCTTGGCCGGAGGTGTACCTCCAGGAGCAGCACCAGAAGGAGCAGATCCGCCCACACCGCCGCCGGAGTTCTCGTTGGCAGCACCTCCCTCCTTGTAGTAGTAAGCAGCAGGAGACACAGAGCTGGATTGGGTGGAGTTGATGCCGAAAGCGAGCCAAGCGAAAGGGCCGTCACTGATGCTGTCGCCGAGAAGAGTGTACTCCATGACGGGGTCGACACCATCAGTCTTTGTCTCTTCGCTCATGATACCATCATCTTCGTTGAGGGTGAGTTCCTGGGTGTTGGAAGCATAAGGCTCGAGTGTCTCGACTTGGGAGATGAGGTCTTGGTCGAAGAAGGCTTGTCCAACGTGGCTGGCGTAGTTGTCGCGGCCGAGGGTTTGGTTGGCGAGGAGAGTCGCGTTGGCATGAACCATGACGCGGATGTGAGTAGCACGGCTGGTGTAGTGACCAGGGAAGATAGACTCGAACTGAGCAACACCATCAGAGTCGGTCTTCTGGATGCCTCGAAGCCAAGTCTGGTCAATGTTGGACTCATCAGAGCTGTCGCCATTGCGGCCGTTGGCAACGATACCAGAGTATACGCCGGTCGAGTTGCAGTGCCACATCTCCAGGTAAACATCGGGGACAGGATCGCAGGTTCCGACGTCGATGACCTGGTAGTCGAGGACGATGTTTAGACCCTCTTGATCTTCAATGAGGTTCTCACGAACGTATTCACCGGCCACGTCTGTATTGTTTTAGCCAAAGTCCCTGAAACAGGAGACAGAAATCACTTACAGTAAGGACCCTGAGTGACTTCGGGAGTCAAAACACAAGAGTTGATGCTGGCAAACAGGACCGAAGGGGCAGTGCAAGGGCAGAAGCCTTGAGAAGTCTTGCTATGAGAAGTGTTCAAGACGGTATCGGCATCAAGCTTCTTCAGGCTTCGCTTCTGGCGAGCCTTTTTAACCTGGGCCGAACGACGGGCGATGTTGCGAGCCTCGATACCACGAGCCCGAAGCTTGGGGGCGCAGTGGGCGAGGGAAGATCGCTTGACAGAACTAAGAAACTCGCGACGTTCGGCGGCTTCGTGAGCAACATCATGTCCTGGATGGGCCGAGGCGATACTAGCCGCAAGGGCAAAGGTGGTGAGAAGGCTCTTGAAAGAAGGCATAGTGATGATTTCAATGATATGTGGTACTTTTTAGAGAACGATCTGGAAGAGACTGATGCGAGTGATGATTCAATTGCAGAAACACATTCTTTATATCCATCGTGAAGCTCGAATTCCACCGCCTCTCGACCTCAACAACCACCCGCATACCGAGTGGCTCACGAACGCGCAGGTCAAGGGTAGCCTCGCGGGTTGTGGTGTGGGGGTTTCGGTCGGGAGGTGGGAGACCACATCACGAGAGATCTTCACGATGTCATCTTGAAAATCGAGATAGGGTGCATATTCCGTATTTTGAAATTGCTTTTTCTCATTGGTTGGAGGTTTGAAGAGTGTGTCCAAGCTTATGCTAGAGTTGACGTAGTAGTTTTCTAGACCGACGGTGCACGTTTCATGACTACTACAAGGCTACAAGCAGATAATAGGTAGACCGAGACAGCTTCATCGATTCATGTTCAAGCTCAAGTTTCTGCATCTAAACCCCTTCGTCACTTTATCATAGTAGTCAAGAGCAGTCAAATTCATTTCCGTAGCTTCCTGGGTCGTTATCCCAACCTATCAATAGATAATCCAAGGAGACGTAACCATCATGCTCTCGCATCACAGGATGTTGCTTTACTCGTGATACGGAGCTTCTCACAGGAAGCCACTGATTTTCCTCGGATCCAGTGTTGTAGACTTTCGGCCTGATTTTGCTTACTTCAGATACAAAAGTAAGCTCAAAACATCTGGAGCTATCTATCAGTAAAGGATAAGAATTGTAGGATTTACCATCAATGCTCCAGACCTTTGAAGCTGTCAAGACCTCGGAGAAGTGATCACCATTCAGGGTAGCTTTGACCGAAGCCGGAGTTGCGTGAATGATGATGTGCTGTCCATTCATATTCCTATATTTGCGTCATCCCCCCTCTCTTTTGCTGACCTCAATCACAACGCTAAGACACCAGGTGCCATAAACTCAAATCACTTAACTTTACCGGGGCCCTATACATGCGTAGAATGGCCAGGACAAGTCAAACGGGGATATACTTATACTTGCACTTCTCATTGTCAGATTTCAATCATCTAGATTCTAGAAAAGCCCTCTTATGCAGCATCCCCCAAGAACCAACGCCAAAGCACAATCCCGTTGATTGACTACTGCACTGGAACTTTCCAGATGCGGCTTCTTGGACAATTTCTTACAGACAATTCTTGCATCCTGCACCGCTTCAGTCCTAGTCCAACTCTAGTCTGCCATTCATTACCCACTTGTTGGGCCTTATCCGAGCTGTTGGCTCGTCTAGCCATGGTCGGGCCGAGAACGTGCTGTGGCGCTTGAGTTGACCCAGCGTGCCGGTCCGCCATCACGTTGGTACATAAGATTAGGGTGGTACGTTTATGCATTTTATGCTCAAAGTCAAGCGTGTTTCTGCGGGATACGAACGGGGGACACCATCCTGATTCCTCCGTGTATCACCATCGCCGACAACCTTGCTGCCAACCGACAAATGGTATAGTCTGAACGTCGCTGTATCCTAGGGATGTCCCACTGACCAGCCGACGCAGTCCAGAAGAACAGTTCCTCGTCACGCAGCCTTAACTCTGCGTTCACAATCCGCAAATGGGATTTGTTATCTCTGAGTAAGGTACTCTGTACAGATCGGTGATGATGCGAGCGTTGTGATGCTCTGTCGCGTGGAAGTTCACGATGTGGTACGCTATTGTTTTTGTCTGCCACTCAGACATGAAGAGGTGAATCCACGAAACGCGGGTAGGATAATGCGACAAGGAGTCTGGGATGTTTGGGATAATATAGATGTTGGGTATGATTCTCTAGGGAACATCAACGATTAAAAAAAAAAAAAGGAAAAAAAAGGAAAAAAAAAAAGAGGTAGCCCGGAGGGCACACGAAGGGGGGTTAACCAGTAATTGCTACCAGTTGTCAAGGATGTGTCAAGGTTAAGTTGATTTCTCTATCAAGTGGACCCTGAGGCTTTGTGTTGGCCGACGTTGCACGTGACCGTCGTGCCCAACAGTAGGTAACTTAGCTTATCGCAAGCCACCAATTGTGTTGCCGGTCACGCGACCAAAAAAGCCACCAAAAAAAGCCGAACTATGGAATGGTGGGTACATGTACGTACAGTCGCATTTTGTTCATCGGACCCCAGACATTATCGCTTGTGCTAATTTGCGACGAGCCAAGGGAGCCTCTCCCACGAGGCTCGGACCCATCTGAGACACTTCGGTCAGAGAAGATGGCAAATTAAAACCGTATTCGCGGTGACGTGACTAGAGAGTTCCCAGTAAGGCGGATGGAGCGAATGCCCGCACCATCTGAAGCGGATCTATAGCCGAGTCCCTAGAAATCAGATCTATTGTTACGAAGCGAGGCCAAAGTTGATGGTGCCTGATGAAGTTTGGGGCTACGAGACTAGCGCATCTGCAGACCTCAGGTCACTTTGGGCCTAGAACTACAGAGTAGTCAAAGCCATTATGATTATGTGATTACACTTGGGAGAGACATGGCTTGCTCAGATTCCTCTTAAAGCCGCGTCTCCATCCCCGTTCCGCGCTCGCTCTGCTCTGCGACTCTCCATCTTTTGCGTCCCGCGTGTTCTCCCCTTTCCTTTCGAATATCTACTGCGTCAAAATGTCCACTAACGAAGTCGACAAGTATCTGTGGCTGGCATACTGCAAGGCTGTGCAGAATGCTGTCGGTGGTCTCCCTGGACACAAGCCTGCTTTGTTTTTCACAAAGCACGCGCAAAAGGCACCAGTCGCGTCACAAGATATCGATCCGGCATATACGAACTATGGGATCAACAACATCATCAACAATTTCCTCCAGACAAATGATCTCTTCTATGATCCGGCCCATCACAAAACTTACGCTCAATGTTTGCTAGAGTAAGCACATCGTCACCATACAGTGCGCACGTAATTGACCAAGACTAGATATCTGCTGACAGTCAAGATTGTATGTGAATCAAATGTGCAATAAATTACTTTCCCTTTAACAACTCACAGGGTGAGGGTGATCAAGTCCGTGTAACAATGATGGGCCGAACCTTGGCGAGTGCACTTGACCAGGCCTTGCGCGAGAGAGATTGTGCCCTGGAGACTTTTGAAAAAGAAGAGGGCTACGGCCTCACGGGCGAACAAGACTTTTCTCAGTGGTGGCCATCGCATGCTCCTGCATACTCGGCAGCCAAGCAAAAAGTCGAGGCCGCAGCCAAAGACTACCAGGCCACCCTCCTCAACATAGGTGGACCAACTGCTAGTTCGCTAGCCAGGGATTTCAACCGAATCGTCAAGGCCCTGATCGGCGGGCAGTCAGTCGAAGGGTGAGATGTCATCTTCCGAAGTATTTTGCCCGATTCCTAACCTTGATAGCATCACGATGCCTGCTTGTCACGCCTCTGCTGAAATCACCCGTGAGCTCCTCGAGAGAGACAGGACACCGCACGCTATCACATATGTCCCTGAATGGATGTCTCTTCAGTACACTGCCCAAGTCGAACACTGGATGAACGGCGTTGGCGACGGTGACTCTTGTACTCAGATCAACGTTGCTGATGGTAGAGAGGTCAACGAATCCGACTTTGGACATGCGTCCACAGACGGATTCTCCTATGGGCCGTGGCTGTCTTTCTCTACCGGCAGAGGAAGTGTCGACGAGAAGAGTGTGTCCTTTGGTTCTATGGACACCGATACTAACCTCGACGTCCAATTCTCATATGATGAAATTCAAACCATCTGTGTTCCGGCTGGTGATTGGTAAGTCGGACCTACCCAGCAAGATTCGCATGTGCTAATATCATTCTAGGAACGTTCCCAGCCCAGGACGACGCTACCGGTTATCAGACACCGCCTCTGAAGAGTCCCGCAACCTTGCCTTCCCTGACTATCTCGTTGTTGTGAGGAACCTCGGCTTCAAGGTCTACATCCGAGATTGGAAGGTTGCGGGACAGATCGATAGCTTGTTTGAGGAAGCCAAGTCTTCTGGTGGCTCTGTCAGAGTTTTCGGCATCCCTGCTACGCCGGATGGCAGCCCGGACAAGGCTACTGAGGAGAATGCCCATGTTGCTGAGTGGGATCTCGGCGCTGGCATGCTTTCAATCAGACCGACCACCGATGCCGGGTTTGCTTCTGTTGTGGCTCTTGTTGGTGAGCTGAACATCAGTTGACTCGTGTCGGGGCGAGTGTAGTCTTGTTTGCTGTTGTCTGAATTGTTTCACAATCATCTAGTCACTCAACAATGAAGTGCATTTGCCCTGGATATCCATAGAATTATACCAGTATTGCTGGCAAAATATCAAGCCCTCTTTCGGAGAGCAAGTCTGCTACAAAAGATAAAGATATATATATATATAGTTATACTTTCTTAAAGTTTATCATACTTGATAACCACTCCGCCACGTTGCCTAGACTGGATCGATGTTGTGCCCGTCGCAAAGAGCTGCCATCACAGCGGCAAGTCACCTGAGGTGCACTTGGATTGACAGATAGAGGGTTATTTGTTAAGTAAAGTGATATGTTTTCGAAGTCAAAGTGGTTCGTCTGCTGTTTCAAGACCATGTTCGAGTCTAGGAGGATCTACATCTACCAAGCTGAGGCCGTGGGGCAGGCTGGCTGAATGCGGGGTATAAATACTTATAGAAACA
>VYWZ01002553.1:0-17906 GCA_008711595.1 Fusarium xyrophilum
TGATCCAATCGATTTATCCGTTACAGATGATCCGTAGCGGGGTCTCAAAAAGTGACCTTCTGGTCATGTAATTAGACTGCTTTATACCTCTTATCACGATATTTATAACTCTATCCAGGTAACTATCTATCCATTGAGATTTAGTGCTATATTAATTAGACTTTTATTTATACAAGGTAGATCTATCTCTTTATAGTATAATATAATAAAGCTATATCTAAAAAGCCTTATAAAATTAACTCTTACTAGCTTGGTACTTTGACCTGATAGAATGACCTAAAAAGGTAGGCCCGCAAGCCACTTTTTAGTGCTGTTACGGATCGACTGCAACGGATAAATCGATTGGATCAGGGCTTAATAAACATCCTAGCCTCAACCCCGGCCCCGTGAGCCACTTCCGTGCCTTGTCTCCGCTTTGAAAGCGCACTATCACCAGTGGGACTAGCTCACTCGAGATACTGACACCGATGCTTACGATGGACGGGGAAACTCTAATAGTACTTATACAACCCAAAAAGTAAAAAGAGACAAGAACCACTCTCTTTTCTCTGCAAGATCCGCGCACTGTACCATTTTCTGTTCGTCACACCCTTTGCCTAACTGGCTTGTAGCTTTTGCTCACGCAGGTAGTGTTTCATCTGCAGGACCTCAACCATGAAAGTGACAAGCTTCGTTACAGCCGCTGCGGCCTTCTCCACTGCCCAGGCGTATGCCACTACATCTAGCTGCAAATGCTTTCCTGGTGATGCTTGCTGGCCTTCGGATAGCCAGTGGAAGAGTCTCAACACGACTGTCAATGGTCGTTTGATCAAGACTGTTCCTTTGGGGTCGCCTTGTCACGATCCTACGTACGATGCTGCTCAGTGCAAGTACCTTCGGGACCAATGGCAACATCCTGGGATCCAGTAAGTTTAATGTCGCTTCAGCGTAGCATTGTACTAACATGACATAGCATGAACTCGTCGTCGTCGGTCATGGCTCCTTGGTTCGCCAACCAGAGCTGCGATCCCTTCCAACCCGAGTCCCGTGCTTGTGAACTAGGAAACTACGTTCGCTACGCCGTCGAGGCACAGACAAAGGCTGATGTTGTTAACACCATCAACTTTGCCCGCAACAACAACATGCGCTTCATCATTCGCAACACCGGCCACGACTACAATGGAAGATCTACTGGTGCCGGTGCCCTCTCTGTCTGGACCCATCGTCTCAAGGACATCCAGTTCAAGGACTACAACGCCAACGGATACAAGGGCAAGGCTGTCACTCTTGGTGCTGGTGTCCAAGGCTTTGACATCCTCAAGGCTGGAAACGATGCGGGATATGTTGTCATCGGCGGTGAATGCCCCACCGTTGGTGTCACTGGTGGCTATACCCAAGGTGGTGGCCACTCAGCTCTCAGCACAAGCTTTGGTCTGTCGGCGCAGAACACTCTTGAGTTTGAAGTTGTGACAGCAGACTCTGGTATCGTTACAGCTTCTCCCACCAAGAACCCCGATCTCTTCTGGGCTCTGAATGGTGGTGGTGGCGGTAACTGGGGTGTTGTGCTGTCTATGACTGTCAAGGCCTTCCCCGATGCCAAGGTTGGCGCTGCTACTCTTGCCTTCTTCAACACCAACAACGATCAGGCCACTTTCTACAAGGCCATTGAGACTTTCCACTTTAAGCTCCCTGGCATGGTTGATGCTGGATCTATGGTGGTCTACTACTTCACCAACACCTTCTTCCAGATTGCTCCTCTGACTGCCTTTGGCAAGTCTCAAGACGAGGTTCAGACTCTTCTTGCACCTTTCGTCAGCTCCCTTGATGGTCTAGGTGTGAACTATACAGTCAAGTATAGCCAGTCAGCAAACTATTACAACCACTACGACACCTACTTTGGCCCCCTCCCTATTGGTAACATCCAAGTAGGCATTTCCCAGTATGGCGGCCGCCTGATACCCCGCGACACCATCTTCAGCAACAACGATGACCTCACCCAGGCTGCCATCAGCATCGTTGAGCAAGGCGTCAAATGGATCGGTGTCGGCACCAACGTCGCGCCCTTTAGCAACTCCCAGAAGCAGTCCCTTCTCCCAGCTTGGAACAAGGCCCTCGTGCACGCCACCCTAGCCACACCATGGAACTTCACCGCTCCCTGGTCAGAGATGCTGGATCTCCTGAGCCTCATGACTGATACAGTCATGCCTGAGATTGAAGCTGTCACGCCCGGAAGCGGAGCATACATGAACGAGGCAGACTTCCGCCAGCCCAACTTCCAGTCGGAGTTCTTTGGAGCCAATTACGACAAATTGTTGTCTGTGAAGGCTAAGTGGGATAAGCAGGGATTCTTCTACGCCAGAAATGCTGTTGGCAGTGAGCAGTGGACTGTTGGCGATGATGGCCGAATGTGTCGGCCGAAGTAGGAGGCACACACTTGTGCAATCGGACGCCGTACATTTGAACCAAAACGCAGTACCGATAAGACGAGGATTTGATCATAATAGTACTTTACTTCTTGATATATAATGCAGCGAGCTAAGCCAACGAGAGCATGCCATATGAGCACCAAGGTTAGACAATGCATTTCTGAGTAGCCATATGTGAACAGGTCCAATCCTCCCTTGCAGTGGCCGCCACTAGCATTCCTCCACCGCCAAGCCCTAAGACTGGATCGAAAGGCCCGGCTGAGACAGAGGCGTTAGCCCGGACTATCTTGAAAAGCTACCTTATCATATGGAGCATCATCTCCTCGATTTTCTTGGCTGTCTTATATGTTGATAGTCTCAACATAAGATACGTCTCGGCTCAATAATGCCAATCAAAGAAATTAGTCTCGACCGTTGCATTGCAATTTTACGCCACTAATACAATTCTTTGCTTCTTTTGCCTAGGAGCAACTCGGCATTGAATTGTGCTCAGCCTCGAAACTCGAGGAAGCCAAAACTGTAAGAATGGCATGTTTTACACATGCCGATGAAGCAGACAATTGTCACGGCATCGCAAAGGAAATGCTACCCCGGCGATCCTGTAAAGTTTGGTGTGGACATGACATGTGACCGCTGGCCCGAGCCTCCTTTGAGAGAAGACCTCTATGGACCGAAGACGGAAAAGAAGGCCACGTTCTGGCACAACAACAGACCTGGGTGGATCAATGGCGGTATGTACATGGGCCCAGCAGGCGACATGAGACGACTGTTCCGCCGTGCCAAGCAAAACATCAAAACAATAGTCGCAGAGGCCTTCCCTATAAGGAGCGAGCAGGGTATGGTTGGCGAACTACTCGGTGCGCAGGAAGTCTGGCGTGAGTTGCAGAGACATAACCACGTCAGCGTTGATGTGGAAGACTTCGTGGGAGAGAATTTCGAATACCATATTGGACTTGATTGTGCTCAGGAGATATCGGCACAAGCTTTGGCAACTGAGATCAGCCCAGAGGATGACCTCTTCGACGGTGACTTTGTCGTGTTGAGCGACCAAGCGTCCGTCGAAACCAACTCTGAGGTACGCGTTATATCACCAGTACGAGTGGAGGGTATCCCAGATGGTCTCAAGTCAGTTCAAAGCCCGCTGGCCGAACACGGCAAGGCCGTAGGCTGGAGCGACATGGGTCTGTGTACCGATTTCTTCCTCACAACAGTTCCAGCTATGCTGCATCACAACAAGTTCAAGGAGAGACGTGCGACTTGGTGGGATAGGTCGTGATACCACCAAAAGCCACGCGGACTTGTCAAGTCCGCTCTGCTGGCCAGAAAAGGTAATCAACCTCTGGCTACTGTTCAGCTTGAGGGCAGCAAGGGTTTAACGCCAACAAAGGGAAAACACTACCACAGGCGATAACGTCTAGAAGTCGATGGAGACTTTATTATTTGAGTTGCGACTGCCACCACTGGCATCTTGTCTGATCTCAAACTGCAGGCCCTCTCATTCTGACCTTGATCTTTCGCTAGTATTGTGCTTTTACGCTTAGTCTTCGCTGGCTGTTGGGCCTGTGGCTGCTAGCCCTTGAGAGCCACCATCTTCCAGTAAGTGTTATTCCCGGCTCCGCAGCCGAGACTTCCACTACAATTGGCTTATTAACGAACACCGAATCCATAGCGTTATAAAAATCTCTCCTTTTGTTTAACAAGAGAAACAATACGTCCTGACAATCAAGCAAGCTGCTTAATATTATTTAGACAGGGGTCTAAAATGCTGGACCAGTAGAAAACAAACAGGCTCATTCAATGAGATGTTGGAGGCTTTACGTAAGTTAGCTATTTTTTGCCAATGTTACCCTCAATGAGCCTAAAGCATTTATGTATAAGTCATCATAAATCATATTCTTAGTCGCTACAGGCATGAGTGGGTGTATGCAGTCAGCCTCACTTTCAACTAACTACCTTGTGGTCCCCGCTCTTCGACCTTCAGCAATCACAATTACTCTTTTGGGGTTAATGGCGAGCACAGCCGCTTTGCTAAGCCAGCATCAACGCCCAGAAAATTGGGCAATATCAATGGTAGAAAGGACCGGCAATCGTCGACAAGAACTGTCAAGGACAGATGTCAGAAATGGTGGGATTAAAGACCGATTGCGCAAGTGAGCATCCAATAAGACAAATGATGGTGTTCGCTGCGCCACACCAAGGACGCCTTGCTTATTCCATTGGCACTCAAGCAAGCTCCCTCTCACGGACACAGCCAATCACAATACTGACACAACCACCGAACTGAACTGCGAACCGGATCAATCACCAGAGTGTCAGGAGGTATTTAAACATCGTCTCGACGTCGACTTGTAAATTCTCCAACCATCATCCACCCTACGACGATAAGTCGACATCCTTGCCACTCATACTGTCTTCTTCCAACCTGACATCACTGCCTATCCTCATACACGTTTCATCCAATATGCCTGCAGGGCCAGAAGATGCTACTGGCCACGGCCTGGCACATCAGGGCTGCTGTATATGCCCCTGTGCCACAACTTCTACCATTTTGCAGGCTACGGCCACCTCGAATCAAAACCACATCAGCGTCGCGCAAGAGTCCAGCGCCGTAAGTTACTCGACCCTCGGAGTGACTTGGCTAGTTGCTGACCTTCACAAACTATGCAGATACTGCACGAGCGACGGAACGGAAGGGCAAGATTGACACAACCGCAGGATAAAGCTATGGCCGTCATGGTATAGCTGCTTTTACGTTGCTGGGGGCTGCAAGCTGGTCTTGGTTAAACCCTCCCAGCCATTGTCTGTTGTAAGACACGAGGTAGTGTACAACAGTGTAGGTTACTGTATCATAGGGAGGGCCCTTAACTGTATTCTTGTACTATAACCGAAAGCTAACCTTATATGGTTAAAATTCCTTGGAATAAAGGTTATACTTAAAACACTGAGCCAATGCTACCTAAGCAGAACAGTCGGTAATCTTCACCCAAAGTATGACTACAGATCTTAATAGGCCAAGTAAATGCACTTCGCTTCCCAACCACCTTCTGTAATCACATGGTCAAACACCCACTTCCCAAGATCTTCTTTACTCATAAAATATCCCATCTTGGGCCCTGATTCTTTGACACTATCTCCGTCACTGACATTGCCCCATTACCAGCCAACTTCAAGCTGCCCGTCGCCTTTGCCTTTCCATCTGTCAAGATCAGCGGTCGCATGAGAACAGACTCCCGTACATGGCGACCTCCATCTTCCAAGATCAGATTTTCCATCGTTTGCTTACCTGCCAGTGGCCCTCCCACAACGTAACGGTATGGCAGATAGACAGGCAGAGGTATCCCTCGTTTCCTCCCGCATCCTGCGGCGCGTACACCCACGACCAGAGGTTTCTATGAGCTGGTAGTGCCGGTTATACCAGAAGCAGATCCATACATAGCTCAGATTTTGCACATCAACATTGAAGCAAATCAGTCGGGACGACCCAAGTCCGATTTTTCTCCAACGTTGACCAGCAGAAGGGTTTCGGAACAACCTATCGCCTTCTCGCAATTCCTTAGCGTAGCTCGGCATGTCTAGTGCCCCGATTACCCAGCACTGTCGGCTTGATTCCTCCAACATGTCGTCTGACGAAGACAATTGGCATGGTGTCACAAGTCCCGTAGAGAGAAGGAAGAGACAGAACCGCTTGAGACAGAAGGCTATGGTATGCTTGTCAGTGTTTAGATCTGTACCGCCATCCAAACGTCGCACATGACTCGTCTATCACAGAGCCACTTCAAGATCCCAAGGCCAAAGCCCTCACATGTGAAACTCAATAGCCAGGAATAATTGTCCGAAGTCAATTTGAGACTACCCACAGACCCATACCGCCACTGTTACAGTACTCGACATTCTCTGGCGCGATTCAGACCCCGCGCCCGGTCGTTTTCCCACTCTCCGCGAATCACTGCCTTATCACACTGGTCCAGTACAACGTTGTTCGTGCCTTGCTGCGCAATATGTCCCTGCTCCCACTACTACATCACCTGCCGCCAGGATGTCGTAGTTCGTTTGGTGTGTCTGAAAGTGATATTATAGCAGTGAAACACATTCCATCGGAACAACGTCCCTGCAGCGGTCGAGAACCCCTCCTTTCGGGGTTAATGCACTGCCTTTCCCAAAGTTACGTGAAAGTCTGATACTTAAGGCTGAAAGATACGACGGCCATGAGCTTCTTCTCGACTTGGGGCTGAGAGTTTACGAGGGGTTCAATGACACAAGAACGATGCGGCTTTCTGGTTTGGGGACATCCATGGCTTGCAACTTCACGGGAAGTGAGCGAAGGGTTTATGCGACGATGAGGCTTTCTGTCAAAAGGCTGTCCGGAAGTAGTCGACTCGGCAGATTATCAGAGGCAATTGCGAGGTGAAGAAAGATCAGTAGTTAATGTATATAAATCTCTTTCAGTTTCTAAGTGAGATAGTTAGGCATTAACAAGCTGAAGCCTGACTTTTTCGTAACCATAATCAGGCTCGGCGTAATACTGGCTCCGGTCCAGTAGCAGCCAACTTTCAATTATACCAAATACACTTCTAAGATAAATGACGCCTCGTGGATACTTTTTCTTAATACTCTACAGCTCTAATTAGTCTAGAGCGAAATAAAGACCTAATATCATACTAATATAGTCAAATCAGGATAGCAGCTTGCATCCACAAGTCGTTACAAGTCTTATAAGTTAATACAGTATTTATAGAATGAGTTCATAGGATACAGGGCTAATCACGCCCGTCTTACCTGCCATCAGTATCTAGGGGAAATGTCAATATAGATATGTTGTATCGTGAAAAACTAATTCATATTGCTTTTCTATTCACACTATCCTTCCCGGGCTTGGGGACATGTCAGTCCCCTAAAGGAACAGCTAGAGGACAACATAGCTGTTAATAATCTTTTAGACAAGACAAATCAAGACAACGAAGTTGTCGTCAGCCGGGTAATTTCTCCAACCAGGATTGCGCTCTTGCAAGCTAGACATAGCAAAGTATGGAATAAATTTGATAGCTAGCTGTTAGTTTTTGTATTTCATAGCTAAAAAATATCTTTAAATAAGTAATAGAGTTAATTTCAAAGAACAAAGATACTTCTAAAGTAGATCAAAATATAGCTATTTTAAGTTAGCTATAACTATATAAATAGAAACTTATTTCCTTCTTCTTCTTCTAGGGTAGTTATCCTGTATATTGAAGTGGAACCATTCCGAGCTACTCTGTATACTGTAGATCCTTGGCACAGCCACACTACTGCAAGCACAGCCTGACTCAGTGACTGCGCCACATGCTGTACGTTGTTTATAACCTCAGCGCTCGTCAGCTGAACGCCAATCTTAATTCCTCAATAACAACCCCATATCATCGACGTAAACCTCGATCGCGCACCCCAAATCTTACCTCATCCGCAATCGGAATGTCTCCCTCTCAATCTGCGCCACAAGAACTGTCTGAGATGAGAAATTCTCAGTCTCTCGAGACCAATCAGCCCAAGTCCCAGCAATCAATGGGTAAGATAACAACGCGCCCAGACTACCTACCAGCGCGCCGAGTTTGAGTCTTGATACTAACATCGTGCAGACCCTCAGAAGGCATCTGAGACTACATATCCTCAGATTGGGCTTCGTGGAGGTGGTGCTTGCGATGGCAGGCTCTGCGGCATCATTCCGTGCCCGATTCCGATCAATTGCTGGATCATTCCTTGCCCTTGTTAGAAGAACAACCTCGATGGAGTCTGTCGGCCCTCGTTTGCGTTTCGGTTTAACAGAATACTCGGCGTGTGCATTATGCCGCGATAATTAATAAAGCAATGCTGGTTTTTCACTCATCAAGTCGTTATCTTGACGCTGCCGAAGACGTCATTTTCTCAAAGCGCCTGTTATTACTCATATATACCGCTTCAACCCATTACAGAATCCACATGATACACGGCCTCAAATCAAGTTATAATTGTTTGCTCACGCTAATAAGACCATGGTGCTCAATCTTGGCCAACAATGACGTTGCCCTTGCGTGGTTTGGGAAGGACCGTAAGCTTCTCCATCTTACCAGCTTTCACGGTACCCTCAACCGTGGGATCATGCGGAGCCCAGACCTTAAAGCGAGCGTCCCAGGTCTTGGGCGAAGCGGCAAGCAATCTAATTTCGTCCCCAACAAAAGTCTGAATGAGCTGCTCCTAGAGTCCAATAGCAGCAGAACCGTCGTGATCAAGATCAGGACTCCAATCGAGGTTAGGACCCTTGAAAGTCGGGCACTTGCACACTTTGCTTGGTGCATACCGGTCTTCCGTCATGGCAGTAGCGTTGGCTGTGCTGTGAAGCCCATTCGCGCAGGCCAGATGACATCCTGCTTCCAGCCAGTGTTACCATGGAATTCGAAAGTCTCGGTATCGCAGAGGTAGGTGTTGATAGCGTGCGTGAGGTTAGCAAGGCCGGGACCATATTCTGGCCAAGGGAAGACAGTGTATCGCTGAGGGACCTTGCTGTTTTGAACGCGTGTGTATGCTTCGGCTGGAGCAATGTAGGTGTGACCTTGTTGCCGGCGTAAAGTATTTGCAGGGATCTTGGCCAGATACTTGATGTAGTAAGTCTTGTTCTGGAGTGTGTATTCGTCCACGGTGAGGAGATCTTTGACAGCTTGACGCAGAACAGCGAGGGTGGAGACGGGTTTGTATGGATCCTTATATGTCTCGGCACCAGAGCCTGGGTATATGACGAGGGATTCATTGCCGGCCATACCGGTCAAGGGCCAAGGATTGCGTTTCTGCATTTCTCGAGTGTAAAACTTGTCGAACCAGGCAAGTTGATACTCGATGAACTCGAGGTGCGGTCTGACGTCGAACCCAGAGTAGATGTTGGCCTGTAGGATCATATCGGCGAACTCACTAAAACTTGAATCGTTAGGCTCCATATTCCAGGGAACAGCGTTACTGGCAGTACTTACTTTGCAGTGTCCTGCACATGGTTCGGCCAGACATTCCAGGGCTCACCACCCGGGAAGAAACCAGGTTGCGGAGTATTTGCATCGTCATCGTACCACTGCGCATTATACTCAAGCACGTTTGACAAGCCGGTATTATCAATCTGCTCTCGGCATTGTACCCCACAAGGTATCGCCAGATCTGGTAGTTCCTGCCGACGTGGAACCCTAGTCCTTCTAGCCCTTCTCCTCGTTGATGATAATATAGGATCGAGCCCAGTATTCGTGCCACCAAGCAAGAGTCGCGTCTTGGGTGTTTTGGACTGCGGACTTGATGGCATTCTTAAGACCTTTGTACCGCTCATCGTGGCTCTTGGTCTGAGCCTGGCACATGAATAGTGTAACCTTTACAGACTTGCTAGGTGCCTTTGAGTCAAGGTTCCAAGCTTTATAAGCAGTATTGATGTAGTGGCCATTCGTGACAGCGCCGGGTTTCAGCTGCTCGGAATGGACAAAGATACCAAACTCATTGTCGCGCGTGGGGTTGTACATCTTATCAGAGTGCTTCTCGAGTCCCTGCTGTTTCATCTGGAAGTCCCATAGATCCAGCTTCTCATTACAATGGCTCATAAGCACACCATTCTCGTGGAAGCCAATCTTGTCGGCCTAGGTAGTGCCGTTTGCGATCTTGGAAGTATAGATGCCCCGTGAGCCCTGGTTGCGCTCCTCATTGATAGTCGGGCGGTCCTCGTGCCGCTAGTTCTCGTAGGAGACACTGACGGCGATCTTCTCAGGGCTATCGACCTCAATGTGCACGACGGGGTTGAAGACGTCGACCCAAATCTTAGCAGTCGCATTATCTTCGCCTGCGTACTTGACGTGACCGTCGTTGAGTAGCAGTCTTTGTTCGAATGATTTGCTGTCAAGTGGATCAGGGTCAAAGGACAGCCTGACGTGACCAAGCTTCAGCAGTGAATTGTTCTCGTCAAATGTCCCGCTCTTGGCGATGTACATGAGCATGGTGCCTGTTACACGGTATATGAGTAGATGGAAAGCTTAGCATGAAAACCGGAGAGAAGATCAGAGAGCGTGAATACGTCATCAGACGATGCATATAAATTACCATTCTCATACCAAGTGTTTACGCCAATATCACCGCCGCCAAGAGGCATAGAGTCAGCTGAGCCATTGACACCAGGTTTATCCCAGACAACATCATATGATGCAGGGAGCACCGCCAGTACACCCGTACAGCAAATCATGAGCACAGACAAGATCCGATCGATGTAGCCCATGGTGACTAAGTATAGCGTCTATAAGTTAGGATAGTACTCCTTAACCTCGTGCCCAGAGACAACGCGAGGCTCCGGCGGTTCCTTAAACAGCCGGCCCCCCTCAATTATCAAGCTACAGTAGACTTTCTATACATCCCTGAAACTGGACTACCCTCTGGATTACGCTGGGGTAGTAGCGTAAAGTGGGAATGACAGCAGCATCATGACATTGAGCATTGCCCAATGAGACCGGATGTCGTGTGGCAAAACCCGGTGATCTGAGCGAATGCGGATGGAGACGAACGATAATTAACCCCCGCGATTTCATGGCTATCAATCACTTGGATAGTACGATAGTCTCTATAGTCGCGTTGTATCTCGGCTAAGATGCCATGAGTTACCGAGTAAGGTGACATAGCTTGTTGGTTCGTAAGATATTAGCGCCCGGTAAACATCGGCGAACTATACCGGTCAAGCCCAAAAGAGTTTTGTCAACGTTAGATAAGGGCGATCAGCATACGGAAATTAACTTGAGACGATCATAGTAATCTATCCAATGGCATTTATATGAGCTAATAGTATAAAACATGAGCTAAACTAGTTTCTCTTATTAAGCCCATCATGATCAGTCAGATATCCCAATCCTCTTTAATGATGCTTGCTCCATGCTCGCCCAGCATGTACACCGGGCCAGCGATGTTGACATCTGGCACTGTAGGCATGATGCTACTATCAATAACTCTCAAACCCTGGACCCCGTAGACGCGAAGTCGAGAGTCGACAACGCCACCGTCCTCAAGTGGAAGCATGCGATTAGTCCCAGAAGCGTGCCAATTAGGAACCGTGGTAGCCTTGATGTACTCAAAGATGGCCTCGTTGTCATCAGAGGCAATGTTGGAAACCCCAGGAGCAACCTCTCCATGGTCAGGCCCAACAGTCAGGTTTGCAAGAGCAGAGTGGGCAAGGATCTTCCGTGCGTCGCGGAACGCATTGATGGCGATAGCACGATCAGCAGGGTGAGTGTAGTACTGAAAGCAGTTAGTATGGAACAAGCAATGAGAACCGTGATCATGACAACACACGTTGGGGTTGATGATGGGGGCATCGGACATGCAGCTCGACTGAATGGTGATGTTACCCCTGGATAGAGCGACCATGCTTGATACCGAGATAGATATGTATGGCTGATCCGATAATGGTTCGTAGGTGGGACCTAGGCTATTGGGATAGAAGAAGGACTCAAAAAGAAACTCTACTGTAGATCGATTCGTAAGCTCAGCATCGATGACAGCTTCAGCACCTATCTTTCGAAGTTGTTCCCTTGATAGCTCTTGGAAGCCATTCGTAATGCCTCCAGGAGCCGTGTAGACTCCCTTGCCAGTAGTGTAGTATTCCTCTTGCGAGGCTTCGACGGCAGTTGAGTCGAACATAGGCTGGTGGGTTGAAGCTTCGGGGATGACTGTGGCTGAGATACTGTATAGGTTATGGTCCATCAAGCTGCGTGTTGTCAGAGTGCTGTCTCATAAGTCATAGCTAAGACCTTCGGTTGACTTACTGCTGTCCCACGTTCTCATTGATGACGACTGGCTCTATATTGAAAGCATCTAGCGTTGCCTGGGGACCGATACCCTGATGTCTTGTTAGGCTCCTCTTCCCGCAAGCGCAAGAGCAAAATGCCGTGGAAGGTATACTTACCGAGACCATTAGCATTTGGGGCGACTGGAAGGTCCCCAGCGTGACGATAACCTCTTTTGAAGCTGCAACAGTGCGATGACGACCCCGAGAGTGGTCAATAAAGTTGACACCAGTCGCAATAGGGAATCTAGTGGCATTCTTGGAAAACATGATCTGCTGAACGGGGGCGTTGTGAAGAATATCGACGTTGGGCCGTTTGGCGGTAGCCTTGTAATAGTCGTAAGCAGAACTACGTCGGTACTTTGAGGTCAGAGTGGCAGTTCCTTGTTTAACGCCAACATTCTTCCCGCTGTTGAGGTCTTGGACTATCGGGATGTCAATTGCTGCACAAGCATCGATGAAAGCAATGCTCGAGGGCGGAACAAATCCTTGGTAGCCTATCTCCAGCGGACCGTTAGAGTATGCGGATGGGTCCCAGGTCTGATACTTTTGGTTGTATCCAGTTCCATTATTGGGAGCATTGAAGTGAGTACTCTGTTGACATCATGAGCGGAAGAGTCTGGGATCGTTGCTGAGGGCGTCTACCTCGATGAATGATGGATACACTTCTTTCCAGCTCCAGCCTGGGTTTCCAAGCTCAACCCAGTGATCGTAGACATTAGCTAAGCCTCGACCGTAGTAGAGACCGTTGAGAACACTGCTGCCACCAAGACCGCGTCCGCCTATGAGAATCAGTAATGTATGATCTGATGGAATATGCCACTTACGATGGTATGCTAACTTACGACCATCAAGGCCTTGCTGGGGCTCGGTATGGAAGTTCCAGTCAATTGCCGTACCTACGTGACCGGTTAAGGACGCCAAAAGCTTCATTCTTGCATTTCGCCTTACCAGCGATATACTCAACGGCTCCAGGAGCTTGGTGCATGGCAACAACGTTTGGATCAGGCCCAGCTTCTAGTACCAGTACCTTCTCATCACCAGACTCACTCAGCCGGTCTGCAAGGATGAGACCAGTGGTTCCACCTGTGATGAGCTCATTGTTATTCATTGACGTTGAAGCGTGAGTGGAGATTTAGACTTGCCACCGACGATGATGAAGTCATACGTGCTGTCGAGACTAGACTCACGATGTTGTCTTGCAATGATCGACGAGACCTGTGACAGGAGAGTCACCAAAGCGATGGTACAATTCATCTGGACGACTGGAAGGGAAATTTGTATGGTGGAGAGCGTAGAGGAGAACTGTTACTGAGCCATCCCGCTCATATTGTTTTGTTTATAGCTTGCTTTATAGAACTCTGCTAACTATGCTCGAGGACTAGCCAATGAGAAACGGATGATCAGTGTTACTACATCCGAAAGTCCCGAATTAGTCAGTAGTCTCTCTTCATCCTGCCTGTAGCCTATAGCCTGTAGCCTATAGCCTGACGCGAAATTCGTCTCGTATCCATCTTCCTGACTGGGCACGGAGACAATGAGCTCATCTTCATAAGACGATGGAATAGTTTTCCCGACCAAGATCTTGACAATCTGTGTAACCATAATCAAGTGGATTCGCATAGCCTACGGACCCAAGATACTCCAAGTCCTAGTGCCGACATAGACACAACCTCGGTCTGCGTAACAATTCTAGGCTTGTTCTTCGTGGAATATGAGGACCCAGACCGTGTATAAGACACTGTGTGATATCTTCGAATCGAGTTTCCAATACTAGTAAACAGTAGTGGCGATCATTCGGTCAGAGCTTAGTATAGCATCTTACATGGTCAACTGCCGTGTTTTACGAATGCGGAGCGAGGATAGAACAGGGTATGACGGAGCCGAGCCAGCGCAGAAGGAATGTATATTGCATATGCAGCAACAGAATTCTCCACCGTATTTGGAATCCCGCAAAACGGATCTGCCGTGGAAATCTTGAGCTAGTTTTATGATACACTTGAATCCTCCAGGACCGCGGGTCAACGGTTCATTGGAGCGCCTTTACAAAACCGTGAATCTAAGTGGATGCTCTGTAAGCGACCCTGTACGTAACGCGTGAATCTATGGATAGGACTGGAAAAGGGATACACTCGCCGCTAAAGCCGACGCTGGCAGTCAATCACATAAGCGCAGAGCAAGATCCGCTGACAGGCACTTTTCTTACTGCATCCTGAATTTAAGGTTCGGAATAGAATGCGGCATTTAGAAGACGTGACGTGCATTATGAGTCCTACCGCGTCATTAGCACCAATTGGCGGAATAATAGAGACTAGTTAGTATAGGCTGACAGCCTGACATGACCTATAAGGCAGTTGTGAGTCGATGCAGGGGTCATGTTCTCAAACCCCAAGGGTGTGCTCTCAGTGGCGCTTTGTAATAGCACGCAAGAATATGATACATCATAATCCGTACATTACCAAGCTTCGTTCTCATTCCCTTACTCAACCTTTCACTGACAAGTAACATCATCTTCGCACAAGACCACACGAGGACAAAATCTGCCACTATGGGATCCCGCGCTGAGACGGTTAGCAACTCCTTTCCATGTTCAACTAACATCATAAAATAACCTCAATGAAGATAACAACGCTTTTTTTGGATTGTGACAATACCCTTGTCCAGTCTGAGTCTCTTGCTTTTGAAGCAAGCGCTGATCTCACAAATGAGATACTCGCTGCCCGTAACGTCAACTTGAGCTTTACGGGTCGCCATTTGCAACGCGAGTTTGTGGGACTGAACTTCCAAAACATGGTGAGTGACCAAGCTCAATGGTAGCTATGCACACTCTTGTTGAAAAAAGAAATTGGAAGATTCGTGCTATTGAGACTAAGTTTGATGTCTCGTGCAACATGTCAGACGAGGAGTTGGAGCATTATGCCAGCACGGAAGACGACCGCGTCATCTCTAGACTCTTGCAGAAGCTGGAGCCATGTGAAGGCGCCAATTCTGAATTGGAGCGTCTCAAGGGACGCTATCGACTTGCTGTTGTATCTTCCTCAGCCCTGCGTCGTGTGCGCGCTTCTGTTAGTAAAGCTGGCCAGGCTGAATTCTTTGACCCAAAAGACGTTTTCAGCGCTGCAGAGTCGCTTCCAGTTCCCACTTCGAAGCCTGATCCAGCTGTGTACCTACATGCCCTGAAGACTATAGACAAAAGCGCCAGTGAGTGCATTGCAGTTGAAGATAGCCGCTCTGGTGTAATTTCTGCCAAGTGCGCTGGAATCATCACGGTTGGCTACACTGGGGCATGCGAGACGATCAAGGAGGCTGAAGCACTGCGTGTAGTTCTAGAAAACGCTGGCTGCAAGTTTGTCATGAGAAGTTGGGATGAGTTTCAAGATATTGTGTGCAAGATTGAGAGTAGTCTCATGGAATGATACTCACTTGGAGTTTCGATAACGCCATACGTTGTTCAGGGTAGGGCTAGGCTATGGAAAATTAGTACAATATCCTTGAACTTATCTGTTGCAGTATTCCTAGTATGCTGAAGCATCCTTCGGTTTATGCATGTCTAACAAACTTGGAGTCTCTATGTACACAATTAAATCCTGTGTGATGATTCAAGCTCTCAGTCAAAAGTCTCAATTTTTTAGGTAACAACAGCTCAAATTCTAGAGCCTTTGGCAAAGTGTTGCATGAGAATACCAGGCTACTTCATAAAAGAAGTAGCAAAGCTGTAGCATACACTATTCTGAGAGAAGATTTAATAGCGCGATAAAGGGACGATAGCTTCGATGACTGCATGTTTCGAGTAAAACTAACTATGGGCTTCGCTGCGCTCTCCTGACTAGCCCTCCGCTGTGGCTTGAACACTCTATGCTCTTGGTCCTATACAGAGTTCTCATTGCGATCTGTCTGATCCTTTCCCACTGGCCTGCGGGGAAGTAGGAGACACAAACAGCCAAGCACGACGCAAATAGCGAGGACATTGGGTTGAAGTGTCTGAACCCACTTTGCCTGTGCAATGGCTCCAACGGCAAAGGGCAGAATTGCACTGCCAGAGCCACCAAAGGAAGCAGCGAATCCAATAGTACCAACATGCAAAGAACGAGGCATGACCTTTGTGATAAGAACAGCTGCAACTGGGTACATTGGACCTAGATTGTCACTATTAGCTCTGGTTCTACGTATGAAAACGGTGTTAAAAGCTTACCCATGGCAACATCGATGAGTGCCGCTGCCCCTGCACTAACGACCAGGTCCGACACCAGCCAAAAGACCAGCTCCAGAGCAATAGTGACTCCTATGTATGGGAACATGGCCCAGAACTCTCCCAATCGAGGACTGTTATCAAGGATAAAAGGAGCCGCCCGACTGCCATACCGCCCCAAAAGCCCGTGGCCACGGAACTGCCGACGATAGCGGAAGCGTTACGTCTCTTCTGCATGAAGACGACCACCCAGCCACCGAGAGCAACTTGAACAGGATCGCTAGTAGTGTATCAACAAGGCCGGCATTTGGTCTTGCCGTCTACACCACAGTATCCAAATACGAAGAAAGCGAAGATCCATGATAGTTTGTTCTTCAAGACTTGGCGTATACGTCCTGATTTTGCACCAGGCGCTGAGGGCGCTTCGGATAAGTAGACAGCTCCAGTCTGGGTCCAAAATGTGATTGTTAAGGCAATGAGCTCTACCACCGAAGCAGCCGTCATGACATAGAAGACTGCATACCAGCCTGGCACACCTTCTCCAAAGAGACCAGTGGCGACAAGAGGAGCAATGGTAGCATCAAGAGCGTAGCAAGCCTGTAGAATACCCGACATCTCGTGCGAGTTCACCATCTGTCCTATGAAAGAACACCACGCGGCATCAGCAAGTCCATTGTCTATACCTACAAGGACAGACATAGAAATCTAAGGGAAACCCATAAGTCTTTTTGGATCCAATTTTGATATTAAAATTCAACATACCATAACAGGGTAGGGAGGATAGAAGGAGAAGATAAGATACGGTGCAATGTGACACAAAGGAGCAAGCATCGCTACGCCTCTTTGACCAAAATGTGCATACATTAGGCCATCTATAGCTGAGACGATAGCGTAGCTAATAAAGGGTGTTAGAAACACTAGAGACACAAGTGTATAATTCTTGTGGTAATAATCCTCAAGTTATCATAGATAGTAAGCCACCTATAGTTCAACACAGAGCTATCGAGGTAATACTCACCAAGGGAACTAAAGCCTAAGGTATCATAGTTAGCGACTGGGATTATTGGAGAAGGAGCTCATCTTACACCACAAGACCCGTCGTTCATTCCGACGACAAGAAATGACCCGAATGTCGCGGCAGTACGGTATTTGTTGATAGGAGGATGATTCCATTTTGGCGGAGCAATAGTCTCCTCGGATGAAGCATTGCTATCGACTGACTGCCTGCCTTCTTCCTCACCGCGATACAAAAGGCGAGGAAGAGACTCTAGGTCAATCGCATCGGTCGCTGAGCCAGCTGCTGTCAAGTTGATACTCGTCATGATGGAGGTAATTGCTCTAGATTCTGAGTAAGGTGTCGAAATGATGGCCTTTGATTTTGCTATTATAATTCAATGAGATTGCTAACGATTCAGATAATTTCTTCGAGTAATAGGAATTACTTGTTGATCACGCGAATCTGACTCTCATTGGAGACTACATGTCAACCGACCATGACCATTGCAGGGGGGATTTC
>VYWZ01002554.1:0-21095 GCA_008711595.1 Fusarium xyrophilum
AGGAGAAGTGGCAGTATGTTGGCAAGATCACTGAAGTTCGGAAGAAGCTATCGAGAGCAGTATATCAGCAGGATACATGTCGGTCCTGACTTCAATGGCTGAAGGGGATGATGGTCACCTCTTCAATGTTAATGCAGACGTTGCGGCTGCTGAGCTTGGTTGTACGCTTAAGCCCTTAAAGGTTATCTACCCTCCAGAAAAAGGAGGCCTTTTTAATTGTGAGGAGAAGATGATCTCGCAGATCAACCTTGATGATGAGTTTGAATACCTCATGGCTCAGCCCTGGTGCCGTTACGGAACTCGTCTCAAAATTCGGGAGCTAAAGAATCTTCTCGACGATCTTCCCCGAAGCTCTAGCGTGGCTATCGTCCACCCTGGTAGCCTTTAGAAGGAAAACTATTTGCTGACTCTGGCGCTTGTATACTCATCTGCTTGGGCAATCGCATTTCAAAGACTTCCTCGATCAAGGAACTTCAAGATATCAAGAAGCTCGAGGCTACGTCAAGCAGCAGCCCCGACAGTCTTGATTTTGCGGCTATCGTGGATCAATTCGACAGCATACTAACAGGGAAGATGTTCACTGCCTATTATGAGAATGCTATGCATTGCATGACTATCGTCATGCCTCAAGATCAAGGTACGGCTGTACTGACGAGTCTGTCTACTACCAAGTCTGGCTGGCTCAACGGTATGATGGAGAATATCTTTATTGGTATTAAGAAGGATTACCTTACTCTGGCTTGGGCTGTTAGTGAGAGAGACGAGAACTTGACCGGGTTCCTTGAACAGGCTGATGGCAGTTTCCACCAAAACGGCAGAGTTCTCTTCTACTACGGAAGCGACATGCACTCAGTGGCCCTCAGCTCTGTATACGAGAACTTTGTGTCTGGACGAGCTTCGATTGGCGACTCCATCCTTGAAAGGGGCGGAACAGCTTGAAGTAGCGGAGACAATCAAAGAATTCTGCGTTGCACCCTTTTCCAACACAAGTTAGTAGATCTAGACCACTGACCTGACGTTCGCAAGAGCGGCAAATCTTTCTGTAGCAAACTCGCCGACATACCGTACAGCCGTTGTTTTCCTTGGCCTGGTAGTAACCGTACCTGGATTTGACCTGAGGAAAACCCCACTATGCGAAGAGCTGTGCATCAAGCGTCATTTCTTTCACAGGGTGTAAAGAAGTCTGTTTATTCAATATTGGGTCAATACAATCGTCTATGCTACCTGTGTAAGTTACATTGAGATCCGCCCAAGAGCATCATGAAGTCAGCTCTATTCTTCCCGTCCACTGAGACTTGGTGCAACTGCCCAATGAGGAAAGTATTCAAGACCTTGACCAGGTTCCCCGGACCACGGATCACCTGACGTCAAAACCGATGGACCTCGGCATCCTCATTGAACTTATACAGCAGCTTCCAAATGCTGACGACACTCAGAGATCGGAATGCCAGACTCATACTAGTCACAAAATGTCGACATATGAAACAGCTCATGATCAGTTCATCACTGTAGATGGCATCAAGTTCGCTTACAGGCGCTTCGGCGCGAAACAAGGCGTACCCCTCACATTGTGCATGCACTACAGGTGAGCATCTCTTCAATTTTCCATGTTCCAGGCCTGGACTGACGATGTCAGAGGGACGATGGACCATTGGGACCCAGCTCTCATAAACCCCATCGCGGCCGAGCGCCCCATCATCACCATTGATAACGCAGGCGTAGGGCGCTCAGAGGGCGAAGTCCCCAAGCAATACAAGCAATGGGCACAATACTACATTAACGTCCTCCGCGCACTCGGCGTCAACAAGACTGACGTGATGGGTTTCTCCATGGGCGGCTGTGTTGCTCAGCTCGTCGCCCTCAACGGAAAGGATCTCGTTCGCCGGCTTGTGCTCTGTGGAACTGTGCCCAGCACAGGCGAAGGTGTAGTACCAGCGCCTTCTCTAAGGGCCTTCAATGCTCTCAGTGCTGCCAAGACGGAGGAAGAGCACAAGGAAGCTTTTCTTATGAGCATGTTCAACACTTCTGATAAGAGCAGGGCTGCGGGTGAGGCAGCTTGGAAGAGAATCACTAGTGCACGGAAGGATAGAACTGATCATGTTGATCCTGCGAATGCTCGTCGGCAGGCCATTGCTTTTGCAAAGCTTATGGACCCGAAGCAGGCGAATGATGCGTCTTATGATCGATTGCAGGAGCTTCGTGTACCCGTTCTCATCGCAAATGGTAAGTTGGGCTGGTACTTGAGTCACGAGGCGCTAACACAAGAGTAGGAAGTGAAGATCTCTTGTTGCCCACAGAGAACAGCATCGTGATATGGAAGAAGCTGAAGAATGCTCAAGCGCAACTACACTTGTACCCCGATTCTGGACATGGCTTCCTGTATCAGTATGCGGATGAGTTTTCTAAGCTGATCAACGTCTTCTTGGGTGATGCGTCCAAGGTATCAAGCCGTCTTTAGACATAAACATACACGTATGTAAGATTTCACACGACAGGACTGAATACAAGTTCGATTAATAATGTGCTTATATGAAAAGATTGTATATGCAGCGACGCCTGTCCAAGTTCACCCATGACCAAACCCGAATGAAGCACCTGACGCTTTATCCTCTAGCCTAGCCCAGCTATACTACAGACACCCCAAGCTTATTTCTTGCACTTGCACTTAGGGTCAAACACCACAGGGCAATCACAGCAGACATCATCCTTGGACCAAGTGATATGAGCACCCCCAGTTGTAGACCTGGTTGAGGGTGTTATACTCGGAGTACGCCTTCTTGGCCTTTCCAGTCTCAGGGTTCAAGAACACCATGTCGATACCGTTTCCGCGACCCCGACGTGTTCCCTTGGGAACCTCGAAATCGCCTTTCCAGTAGAAAGTGAAGGAGTTGCAGCCGTAGGCGATGGGTCCTTTGATGAAGGCGCTGGGATCGTTGGTCTTTTCAGTGTTGCCTTCGATGAGCTCCTTGCGGTTCTCGTAGATCGGAGGAAAGTCACCGTTCTGAAAATTGTTAGCCTATGGGTGCAGTAGGAAGGCGGGGGATGTGTTTACCTTGGCGTACTTGTTGATCTTGGAGGAGGATGAAGTCCACCAGATAGACTGAGAGTAAAACTTGACGTCCACATCGAAAATAGTCCTGGCCAACGCTCCACCATCGGTGATGCCGTAAATAGTCGAGACGTATTTGTTGACTGTAGACTCGAGCTTGCTCTACGAAATGCACTTTGTGCCCTGAGCCGTCGCCTTGTTACCCCCAGTATTGGTAGCCCCAGAACTAGAAGCCTGCTTCTGCCCGACAGGCTGATACTTGTTCGTCTCAGGATGATCATAATTTCCTCCGTAAGCGTTATAACCACCCTTGACGGGAATACTAGGAGCTGGAAGGACACCGTCGGCCCTGCGGTGGATGTTCTTAGCTGAAGTTGAGATGGCGCAGGCCAGGATAGAGAGCGCGAGATAAGCCTTCATTTTGAATGATGAACCACAAGTTTTGTGTTTAAAGAGAGTGGAATTGATCTAAAAAGATCAGGAGTTTTAAGTTTGTGGAGTGGTGGTCAAAGAGAGACTGAGACAATGACATCCGCAAACGGGAGGGACTCGTCATCTTAGACCCTGTGACTCGACAAGTCGATCATTGCGGGAAAAGTCAAATCTTTGGTGAGGATTGTCGTGTAAGTTTGAGCTATCGTTGCTCTAGATTTGCGCACCTTTGATGGTAGCCGTGGCAAAATTTCCAGTTGTTCCTGGACTAGACTCGATGCAGCGGATGTGGGATTGGACTTGAGGGGGTAGCTGAAGATACTGAAGATGATATATAATAGGCAGGAAGCATTTTATATAAGTTGTCATGAGAGATTCTGTGTAGCCGCGTTCATAGACTGAGTTGTGCTGTGTTGTAGAATGTCTCACTTCCCTCACAAGCAGTTCATCTGACACTATTCCCGCGTCTTCAACATCTGAGACACAGACTTGGCATGTCCAAAGGCGCTCCTGTGGCGCAATCTAACCACAAGCCACTCAAACGCCTGCACACCAAGAGACAAGAGACTGGTGATCTGTGTAAGTGAGCGCCTACAATAGTTGGCCCAGCGACTTCGGAATGTTGTCTCCTATCGCCAAACCCGACCCCAGCACGTATCCGGAACATGGTACGACGTCTGTGGCCCTTCCTTTTCTTCTAGTCTCAGAGAAGAGCTCGCTGTTTCACATATGATTGCTTGAGTGGTCTATTGTGTTTCGAGATTTTGATCGTCGCTGGGCTTGCTTCCACGTCCCGACAACCTGGGCGAACGTAGAAGCGCTTGGAGCAAGAGAGCACGCCGGTGATTTGAAATCATACCCTTGCTTGGATCGGTCTGTGGTGACCTGCTTCATGTGGCGTAGGGGGCGCCGATGACTTCGTGATGAGGTCTTGACAGGGCTTCAGCTTAGTAGATAGCCACGGCGTTGGTCGTCAAGGCCTCTTGTCAACTTTTCTTGATTACTGTAAGTAACATTAAAGAAGCTACTCACTATTTGAGTCATTGATAAACCATTCTTAGTCATATGAAAGTGGCATTGTGTTGTCCTACCGGCAGAAGCACATCGCGAGGTGCGGCTCTGGCTCCCCGTGCCTCAACTGATACATGAATAGCCAAAGGCTTCTGCCATGAGCATAAGTCTGACATGATTTTGAATAGAATCCGATGAAAGGCTAGTTTTGAACCATTTACTCTATTTGGGGTATCTAAACATGAAAACGCAGTCAGTCTCAACAGGCTGTCCACTCTCTTGTTTTACATCTTGGTCATGAACCACGATACATCAGCCTCCTGATCATAGCCATATCTTTTGTCACTCTAGCTCTAACGCCCAATGACCATGCCCTGGGAGGCTTTTCCGTGGCAGATAAGCCTGGTCCGTTGGAGGATCAGTGAGTCTTGAGGCGCCAAGAGACAATCGGGCAGATGGGAGTATATATGGTCACTTGACCATGGTTGCTGTAGTATTTGTGTTTGACCGGATGATCTTGGGCGGTTGAAATGATTTAGCACATACGACAACACATCACTAGGGACTTTAGATTGCGCATAAAATACTCGAAATTCTGTGTCTCGCAATGAGTCAGTTGGGCTAAGTAGAAACTGGTTGCTTCTTCCAGTCTGAATGTCATCAAGAACGTTGGAGCGCAATTTTGGGCCACATGATATGATCAAAAGATGACCCGGCCCACAGAAATTCGTTACCTTTTTCTGTTGCTCCATACGTCCTCCAGCATTCAATCTGGTTTCTCTTAGTATCAGGCGCTTTTCCACAGTCTGTTGGTTCGCCACCGGATCAAGACATCCAGGATATAGGATCGATCTGAAAAGCGCTATTGATTCGATGAACATGGTGTTATTTGGCCCGAGTGTTCACACGGTCTTGGTATCTGTCTGCTCAGTTTACTTGACCATTGTCCTGAACCGTCCTTGTCACTCAAACCCTCTCGATGCAAGATACGATGTGCCACTACTAGCTGAATAATGGCTTTAGAACAAAGAGTCAGGCTGAACAGCTGCCTTGATGCGGTAAATATGGTATTGTTCAGCCCAGCTCTTTTATTAACTGCAGTACCATAAGACTGCACGAGACAAAAAGAGTAGCCGAACAGAAAGGCTGAGATGATGAATATACAGCCTTGTAGCTAGAACAGAGCTTGTGTGTAGGACAATCCAGTTGAATGGTTACGATATCAATTATGTATATATCTGTATAGCAATTTTCTTGCTTTGCATCTCAAGTCAGGTACACTGCAACACACATTACAACACACATTGCAATATGCGCCCTAGCTCTATTGAAAAGTACCGGTTTCCCATCCGTGACCCAATTCCAGTCTCTTTCACCAAGTCACTAGCAAGAACAGACGCTGGCAGGATCAAGAAGCACAGGGGCACAAAGCGTGTCTTTATCGAGCACCTTTGCACCGGTGGCTACCAGTATGCCTCACAGATTATGGATCCGAACGATCATCTAGTCCCTGTTGACGGGCCCGAGGGCCGAGTCCAAGTTCTTACTGACGGCACCACAATCCTAACAACTGATCCGCGACAGCAGATGGAGATAACACTACCTTGGTCTCGGTTAGCCAATGCCCGCCCGAGTATGCATTCCCGGTACTGCACTGCTGCAGATTCCATAACACAAGGTCAGATCAGCTTGGCCTGGCATGGTGTCCATGCAACCGCTCAGCATCTTGACATAACGAATATATATATGCCGCCTGACATTGTTACCCTCGATTACGATGGCATGACTCATGATCCGTTGGAGCAAAGCATATCTGATGATTTTGATCCGGCTGCAACTCATAATGTTCTCCTTCATATCATCTGTATCCGGAGTAGAGGGTTTCCTAAGAGGTACTTTACGATTATAGAGCTTCTACGGAGGCCGCATGGCCCCGAGAAGAAAATATACTGCGCTGATGGGATGGATGAGGCTGACGATACGGTGCAGAGGCTGATGAGCTGGTATGATCGCTATATGAACACTAGGGATAGGGCACCTGAGGTACACCGTCACCGTACATGGGTTGATACCATTTATGGCAACAGCAAGGCGACTACCTATGCCACAGGGCACAAGGTTGCCTATTGCTTTAAGATAGCCTCGCTGTTGTTCTGTAAGATAGGTAGCCTTATAGTTGAGGATGAGGCTGGTAACCCTGGCGATTTACCAGATCGAGACATGAGCTTTGGCGCGTCAGGGTCAGATACAGCACACATAAACGGCTTTTTAGCAATGAATAGCTTAGATTAAGCTAACTATGCTGCTAGAGTGTTAAGGCTGCAATAGGGTAATAGCGAGCTAGCTTATTAAGTTATCCTAAAGTATAGCAATAGTGTAAGGAAGTAATAAGAAACTGAGTAAGGTTAAATTATATATGGCAATTGTAGAAACTCCTGCTGCTGCTTACTTACTGATATTCTAACTCTTGGCTGAACAGGGAGAAGAATACTAGTTGACAGGTAGAGATTATATGTCTGGTATATGCGAACTATCAGTTTATTCAGCTAGCTGCTAGTATGTAATGCGATACTGTACACTGCTAGCCAGCTCTACAGAGATGTAGGTTGAGTGTTGAATCTAAGCACTGAGGTCGATGGATTATGTCTTTGTCTGGATGCAATTGAAGGATAAAGTGTGGCTCTTTGCCCAAGTCGAACTCTCTGTGTTTCTTCCAACCTCGTGAGAGGTCTTCTGTTATCTTCACTGTTGAATATATCGACGCCACGAGTTTCCAGTGAACATTCCTGGTAGCCATCCTCTTTGAGTAAATCTTGAACGACAGTTATTTATGTCGCTTGGGAGAGTAGACATGGTAGATGATGGCAGTCGGTATGGGATTGCAAGAATGCCAGTACGGTTTCTCAGGCAAAACTTCAGTAGTAAAATATATTGTCAATTGCATGTATTACTATTGAAACGTTCCTAGATCTCATCGATCAGTTAGTGTGACGCTGTTGAGCCACAAGAAACGGTGTGCCCAAATGCTCGAACTACGATGATAAGCAATCACTATACTGCAAGAACAGTCTCTGGTGGGTTCATCTGTCCCAGGTCAGTAAGCTCTACTTCAACTGTGCGCCGTCAATGATATCACGGGCGGGATTAATAGCCTCAGTATGGTTTCCCATGGATTTCCCATGGTAGCTTCCCCAACCATTCCCTCTCGAGATACCCCGAAACCCCGAAATATCATGTCAATCGCTCGACTTCGGCGACATACAAAGACGGCTCTCACCATCGGCTCCTCATAAACTCTTCATCCTATCCTTCCATTGGACGGTAACTCTGGGGTAAACCAGATCCCCGGGCCATAACCCGCAAAGATCGACAAAGGTCAGCACCACAATCTTGGTCCGGGGAAATCCAAGAGCACCATGCCGTCACCGCTCCAACCCCACAAACGACACGGTACCGGGAACACGTACGATTTCCCGTGTAAACCAGAGTATCCGTGGCTTTGTAAAGAGAGAGCATGACCGTTGCATCCCCACAACTTCCCCGCGATTTCTTATTAAGAACAGGTTTGAATCGGTCCGAGAAGTCTGGGGATCGACCAAGACGCGGAATTGCAGTGCTTTTCGGTTCGGAATCGATGGTGACGGCTTGGGGAGGAAAGAAAACTCAGAATCTTGATCCCAAGTGACAATAATACTTAGGTAACTTAGTATAGGTCTGGTATAAGTTTAGTATAGACCTAGGATAACCTTTGCTGAGTTTATCTTGACGCACTACATTAAGGTCTGGTGTTTTCTTGCCCCCTAGGGGACGGCAAGGACGGATCATGATGTTGTGAGAGGAGATAGCTTGAGCATATATATCGTGGGCTCGCGCGGGCTGTTTTGCTCGTTATGTCTGTATCTCAGTCGTCCATCATGACACCCTCATACGCTGCTGTGATACAATTCCTCTTTGCGTCTGTGGCTGTTGGCCAGCAGATCTATCTAGATGCCAAGGGCCCTACTGAGCGTCCCCGATACAAGGCTACGAAAAAACACATGAGCCGAAGTATGCACACACGCCATTCAGTTACACCTTGTCTGAGACTGTGAGATAGGCTACTTCAGTGCAGTCTCCTACCACAACGACTACATACGCCAATCCACCAGAGTCTCTCATCTCCCTCGTGCCTTCACTGTCCTTCAAACCCCCGTCGCTCTCACAGAGTTTGGTTTCCCCGTGTACGGCGAAGCTGACAAGGAGCTGTCTGATCAGTTGTTTGATACGCCAAGGAGCATTTACTACTTGAGTTTCTTGTCTGAAACGCTCGAGGCGATTTGGGAGGATGGTGTCGAGGTTGTTGGGGCTTATGCGTGGAGCTTTGCGGATAACTGGGAATTCGGAGACTATGATGCGCACTTTGGAATACAGACTGTTAGTAGGACGACGCAGGAGAGGAGGTATAAGAAGAGTTTCTTCGATATGGTGGATTTTATGAGGGCGCGTGGAGTCGAGTGAAGGACTGTAGAATGTATCTACCTAGTCGAAACATGAAGTATCAAAATAAACTCAGTAAAAGATGTCCTAAACTTGATCAAGATAACGTTATCCTAAATTTAGTTAGAAGTATCCTAAACTTGTACAAATTTACCTGAGTCTTCTTGTCATTTAGGATCAAGATCCTAAGTCTTTTTCCCTCCCCTAGCCAGGCAGGAGACGACAGTGATGTAAGTAGGAGTTACAGCAACAGGGCTTGAACACCTCCAAGTCTCCCTCGTTATCATGCGTCAACGCAGTGCTTTCTCATCGTTCGAGCAAAGGATCCGTCGAGCTTCTGGTTCGCCCTTGTAAATAACGCGACTGCAGAACGAAGCTGCTGATGCGCCGGTCGTGCAAGGAGGAGTCTCGCTCGCCAACTTCATACCTTGTGTGAGTGAAGTGTTTGAAGCACATGGAAAGAGAATGATCCTCAGGAGCATACCATGGTTAAAGATATGTTGCCAGTCTCGTATGGCAACTACTTCGAGTGCTGGTGAGCTGTCCCTTCAGTCTCTTCGTACCTCGGATACCCCGTTGTAAAGCCTCGCAGAGCTGCCGTGAAGGGTTGCCGTGAACCCCTTCTCACCTTGCTGAACTCCATGTGAGTCACGACCACTCAGTACCATTCTTTCCAGACCTCTTCATCCTGCTACAATGAGTCCTACAACCATATCCATGTTCTCTCACGTTGACTACCAAGACACTCTCCTGAACCATCAATTTCCTCAACCCGACTTTCGGCACCCATGGGCTATTCACAGCTCCTCATCCGCCACTACGCAATCCATCATGATATATCCTCCCTCAAAGCATAGACCACACAAGCGTAGATCATACACCGTCCCTAATCCCAACTTATGATATACTCTCTAGCGTTGCAACGAATGCATGATCCGTGGATCTCCCCAGACGGCTATAATGTAATACTCCCCCAGGATCAACTGGAGCCCCGGATTTCAGCCCTAGCCTTGGCTTTTGAGGGGGCATTGGAGTAATTAATTTGGTATGCAGTAGTGTTGAGAAGACCGCTCAGGTCTAGACATTCACCTTGATATCTTCCCAGTGTGGACGAGGATGCGCAACTAGTTGACATTCGCTTGGAGTTTTGAGACATATAAACTGGGCGGCAAGGTCAAAATGTCAGTCATAGCAAGGCATCCTTTGATGAGTTTGGTATAGTCTTTGTCTCAAGGTTTAGTTATTCGTTTATTCAACGTACGATGTTCTTGATGAGGAGCGAGATCTGGCCTCGGATGCTGTGAGACGACCCGCAGGGCGTTCAAGATTGACGATAGCTGCGAGGATGTTCGGATCCGATCTGGTTGACGTCGAATGAGCGACTGTGGCGCTGTCAATGGTGCCAGCGTAGACGTTTGCTCTGAATGAGGTCGTGTTCAGCTATCTGTTGCCCGATTAGCAGAGCGCCTATCGTGCGCCTTATGGTCACTTGAGCAGGTGTCAAAGTCCTTATCTATGCCTACAATAAACCTTCAGTATGTGCAGGATTCAGCCTAAGCTTGTCAGCTTTTGACAGAGCAAAGTGGGTGTGATTGAGCGCCCGGGGCTGGCTTTCACGTTCCGGATCGACAGTGCATCGAGGCGTCGTACACCAAGGCACGATTACTTTTTCTCTCGCGCAATAAACCTCATAGTAAAACAAAATGTCTCAGCCTCGTCCGAAGCTGAATTTTCATGACACAAGAGTATGTAATAGAATGTTGGTCCTCGCGGAGCTAACTAGTCATGTCGATGCCACACGAACGTTGTTGCCCAGGTCATCAGTGCAGCATTCATCATCACCATCATCTGTGCTTGTTTTATTCCCTGCCAAGTAAAACCGTCTGGAGCGTTCGAGGAAAAAGTGCGGAGAGAATCCCTGATGGCGGCCCCGATAGGAAAGTGATTCCCGCTGACGACGGGCTCTCCGCACTCTTGACTAGGGGGGTCGAGTTGGGGAAGTAGCTAATGATAAGGTACAGAGTAGTTAAAAGATATTGGTTTTCCCTCATTTAAGCATGCAGTTTAGCTTTAGAGTTGTTTTTTCTTCTTCTTGGAGTCTTCTCGGTAGGTCTAACTAGAACCACTGACTAACTAGAAACCCTGGCTAAACTAACTTTTCCCTGTTATCTCTGTGTGCGGATGCGGAGAATCTGTATCCGTATCCCTGCAGGGCCCCGGTTCGAGGTGAAGATCATGTGAAGGTGACGGTATCATTCAAGGAGTGGACACCAAAAGTACAGAGTACAGAGTACCCACTGAGAGAATAAGCTGCTCATCACAATCAGAGATGGGCAGTGGTCAGAGCCATCCCTGGCCATCTCTTGTCACCCTTGTCCTCATTGTGTTTTCTCCGCAGAGAACCAGACGGCAGACCGCAGTAAGACCGGGGAGAGGAAGAGCCTATCTCTGCAGGGAACTCAGAAGAGCCTTTATTGACCTTCCTCAAGGGGAGCGGCTTGGTTCGATAGCAGTGGATACAATAGGAATTTCATCAACAAGATCCTCACTGTGACACTCCCGTATTATGGTAACTACTAGGTAACCTGCAGGCAGGCAGCCATTGGAGATGTCGTACAGGCTCAGGCCTCGGAGCAAAGTGCCTAAGCTTATCTCTTCCCGAGCTTCTAGAAGCCACACTGCACTACTGTACTCTGTACTGCTGCGCCTTTTCCCCTCTCTCACTTGTCTTGTTTCCTCTCTGTCCCTTTCAGCCCCTGCGCCACGATCAAGTGCCGGGCCGATCTTTGCTAGTAAGAGGTTGGCGTAACTATAGCGATGAGACAGAACCAACGGCCCAGAGAGAGCCTTCAGGTCTGCCCTGCGCCCGATTACCTTACAGTCAATGGGTGACGTGAATTCTGGATTCTGCGCTGTGCAACAAGAATTACAGTACAGATGCACAACCGGGGCGAGGCACACACCCAACTCGCCACAATGTTACATGTAAGAGATGGGATCTGACCCCATCGAGAGAGAACTGTTGGACCGATGATCTCTCTCTGAATTACAGATAAAGCCAACACTAACGAGCTGAAGCACCCCCCGGTTTTCCCAGGTTCCCACTTCACACACAGACAGACACCCCCGTTACGTGATATGATCTTCACAGGACGGGCGTGCGTGCGTCTGACTCTGCTCTGCTCTGCTCTGTCCGTCTAGGGTTCCATCGAGAGCATTACATGGGCTGCCACTTTGAGCATCGGGTCGTCTTGGCATTTCCGTCTATCCGTACTGTGACAAAATTCGACAGCAGCCTGGTTATTCGTGCGTGGTTGAATAGAGTAACAAGTGTGAGACGTATTCGCCATATAGCTGTGCTCACCCCTCGCCTTCTCATCCCATCTCTCTCTTGTCCCGCCATCCTTTTTTTTCCCTTTTCGTGCAACGTTGGGGAGAATCTAGCACACACAATATCGCCAAGGTCCCTGGCTTGAAGATCCCCTCAAAGCTTGCTTCTTCTCTGGCAGCTTGGCCTTCTTACACTTGCACTTGGCAGCTTGGCCCCCCAAATCTCTCCTGGCTTCGACTTGGCCCAATCATCACAATGAGCGGAAACGACGTCGAGAAGACGGATCTCGGCTACGATGCCTCTGCAGCTCCCACCAAGGACATGGGCGTCGGCGAGGATCGTCACATCCGCGGTCTCGAGACCAGCGCTGAGACGTCGCTGCACCGAGGTCTCAAGGCTCGTCACATCACCATGATTGCCATCGGCGGTGCGATCGGTACTGGTCTTATCATCGGCACTGGCAAGGCCCTGGCGCAAGCTGGTCCTGGCTCTGTCTTTATCTGTTATACGGTCGTTGGTTTCGTCGTCTTCCTCGTCATGGCTGCGCTCGGTGAGATGGCTGCTTGGCTCCCCATGTCTGCTGGTTTCACTGGTTATGCTTCTCGATTCTGTGATCCCTCTCTTGGTTTTGCGCTTGGCTGGACGTGAGTATCGATCGTAGTTTCTGAGGCTGTACAGGTCCCGCGAGCTAACGGGGTTCAGTTACTGGTTCAAATACATCATCGTCACGCCTAATCAACTCACTGCTGCTGCGTTGGTCATTCAATATTGGGTCGATCGAGACAAGGTCAATCCAGGTGTCTTTATCACCATATTTCTGATCGCCATCGTCGTCATCAACTATTTCGGCATTCGGTTCTTCGGTGAACTCGAGTTCTGGCTTTCCTCATTCAAGGTCATCGTCATCATCGGAATCATCCTCTTCTCTCTGGTCCTCGCTCTTGGCGGTGGTCCTGACCATGACCGAAAGGGTTTCCGATACTGGAGCAACCCTGGGTATGTTTTTCTCCCCTCCATCTCATCTCACTGAGCCTCGCTTACAGAAACAGCGCCTTCAAGCCTTATGTCATGACTGGCGATGCTGGACGATTCCTCGGCTTCTGGTCCTGCATGGTCAACGCTACCTTTGCCTACCTCGGAACTGAGCTCGTCGGCGTGACGGTCGCTGAGGCCCAGAACCCGCGCAAGACTGTCCCCCGCGCCATCAAGCTCACCTTCTACCGAATCCTCTTCTTCTACTGTCTCTCCGTCCTCCTCGTCGGAATGATTGTCCCCTACAACTCTCAGGAGCTTGCCTTTGCCACCAAGGCCCAGGCCGGTGCTTCTGCCTCTCCCTTCGTCGTCGCTGCCGATATCGCCGGTGTCAAGGTCCTCCCTCACATCGTCAACGCTTGTATCTGCGTCTTCGTCTTCTCCGCCTCCAACTCTGATCTCTACATTGCTAGCCGTACCCTCTACGGTCTTGCTTCCGACGGTGCGGCCCCTGCTGTCTTCAAGAAGACTGACAAGCACGGTGTTCCCATCTACGCCCTTGCCATGTCTGCTTCGTTCTGTCTCCTGGCCTACATGAACGTTGCCGATGACTCGACCAAGGTTTTCGGCTACTTTGTCAACCTCACCACCATCTTCGGTCTCATGTCCTGGATCTCTATCCTCACAACTCACATCTGGTGGTGCCGCGCCAGGAAGGCTCAAGGTCTCGCCAACGAAGCTCTCCCCTACGTCGCCCCCTTCGGCATGTGGGGATCCATCGCTGCTCTCGCCATGTGCATTCTCATCGCCCTCACCAAGAACTACGACGTTTTCGTCAGGGATGCCGACACCGGCAAGATCTTTGGTGGTGAGAAGTACAAGACTTTCATCACTGGTTACCTGGGTATTCCCGTGTACCTGATCCTCATCTTTGGCCACAAGTTCATCACCAAGTCTCGCGGTGTCAAGCCCCATGAGGCCGACTTCTACACTGGAAAGGATGTCATCGATCGTGAGGAGGAGGAGTTCCTGGCTGCTCAGGCCGCTAAGCGCGAGGCTGAGGGCCCCAACCGCGGAGGATGGTTCTACAAGACCTTTGTCTCTTGGTTGTTCTAGATGCGTCCGTCATCGGATGCTTACCGTGTATATGAAGATGCCCGTTCGCGGGTAATGAGCGTATTTAGTCAAGATGAATATTGTCTTCCACGTTCAACAGTTCATGAGCTATGTTTCCAATTTAAAACTTGACCCCTGACGTGTGCTAAACTGATATTCGGCGATTGTACCATTTCGATGTATCTTCACTCGAGCTGTAGACGACTTGAATTAGAGGCACCCCCGAGGAGGCCGAAGTCCGTGAGATGCATAGAAGTCTCAACACCACCCGTATACCTAGCTAAAGCGTACACGAGCGTGCAAATCGCTGGATTGTAGAGCCACTCTCGTCAGTCCATGGGCAAAGAGCTCGACTGATAGTACTTGAGTGTATAGATGGAAGTTGATCTGATAGTCTAGTCGTTTTGTCAGTATTGGTTGTCATAAGTCTTGACGACCATGTCGATATTGCCAGCCAGCTTCCCCAGAAGTCATCCAATCCTTATCACATGTAGACATCAATATTCCGACCTCACATGTGTAGCTGTAGATTTTGTCGGCAGCTTGCCGTCATTAAAGCACATGCTAACTTGACCGCCGAGTAAACGATAATAGCATCATATACTTGTTAGACGAGCCGAAATCGCATCATGAGATAGCAGCATCAGGCCATCACTCCACCAATCCGCAACGTAATTTCACCGAGCAATCTCTTTGCATGTGCTTAACTCGTAGACATATTTGTTATCTAAAAGTCCAAAAAGTCCAGATATGACGGATTCCTATGATTCAACGGAAACTTGAGATCTCCTTCACTCGATCTCTCTGGGTGGCCTGGTCTGACACCCAACATGCCCCTTCCAAAGGGAACTTGTGTCGTCTGCCCTATTCTAAAGACAACACCTTTTGATGCAAAAGCATCTTCAAGTTCTTTTTATCTGTTCTTTTGGCGGCGCCTCGTAAGGATCTACAGCGACGACACTCAAATTCTGAAACCGATATGCCGTCTTGGCCATGCCAAGGAGGTCTCGGTGCATCTCTGGCCAAGCCAACACCATTCCTATATGAAGAATTTGCAATGATGAAGGGTGACTCGCCATCAAGATCTCCGGGCCGGTATCTCTCATCGCTTCGAACCTTTCCTTTCGCTCTTCTCCATCGTCAAAGACGGGTCCGTAAAGGAGAAGTTGTTCGATCTCAAGGATCTCAAGACGGGGAAAGTCGACGAAGCTTGCGTCGCCGCGGAGTGATGAGTCCCAGCGGAGAAACATGGATACTTGTTCGATGATATCTTGCGCGCCGCCCGACGTGTGCTCCCACGTTGTGCTGGTGTAGCACAGACGTCGTGGTGATTGACTAACGGGGGTGAGGTGGTGATGTTGAAGAACGGTGTATTTGTCCATGTCGCAAAAGTATTCGAGATCTTCGAGAACTGGACTGCGACGAAGGATTTTGGCGAGATTATCCGAGTCAAGACCGTGTAGTGATAGGCGGCGGAGACTTGCGAGGGCAGCGTCCCAAGGTTCTGAACGGAAGCGCTCGCGAAGGGGGATGTCTGTCCCGCAGTCTGCGTCGCTGGCTGCCAACACTTCAAGATTCTGCGCTTTGGCTAGGACATGCTGCATTTGCTGAATGTGACAGCATTCGTCAGGATTCTTGCCCTGGCCTGGTAATACCAGACACTTGAGGTTTGGTAAGTAGAAAGGGGAGTCTCTTATGTACTGTAACCCTTCTTGTGATGATCGGTAAATAAGTAGTTGCTCCACGAACGGCGCAGCCATGATTGAAGCTTCTTGCAACCACTTTGAGTCGACATGTTGGTAAGACGGCAGGGCACGGAAACCAGCGCGCTCACCAGCCTGTCGAAATAGAGCTTGCGTTTCTCTAGAGATCTGACGGGCAGTCACTTCTCTCACCGCAAAGAATGCCAAAGCACGGACATGCTTGGCCAAGTCAGGCCTCTCGAGCAGAGTACGAAGAGATCCCTCGAGAGTCTCAACCTCTCGCCTCCTCGCATCGGTATCACGCCACCACTCAGGACTACTCGAAGAATTCGACTGTCTTCCAGAGTGATGACAATGATACAAGATTGGCTGAGCTGTATTTCGAAAGCGTCGACACGTGCGGCTCAAGCGAGATAATGCCTGCTGAGCCTCAATGGCGTGGTCGATCTCATCTGGCGGGAGATCGACAACATGTGCATGCTGGCAATGCACACAGAGATTTCGACATATGGCGGTAAAGATCTCGACGGGGAGATCGCCAATGGAAAGCTGCCGTCGCTTCCGCCAAAAGGAAGGAACCTCCGTCTGGAAGATTGGGCTGGGAGACCAGATGATACCTCCGTGGAGGACATCCCGGTCCATCCTGGCAACGAGATGCATGGTATGATATGATGATCAAGTCAGGCTGTAAGTCCAGGGACGTGGGTACAAGGCGAGTGTAGGGATGATTGCTGTACAAGCTGGATTCGAACAGCGAAGGTTGGACAGTGATATGAGAACAGCAGAGGCCTTGAAACACGGATTCATGAGCAACGCATGTAGATAAGTACTCCCTCGCCCCCTCGAGCGAAGAAGGGGTCGAGGGATTGGAATAGGAGTTGGTTGCTCAGACGCGGATATTGAAAGCGGAGGTGTGATCGCGGGAGCATCAACAAGGTATAATGGATCTTACGATGGCGTCGTCAAGGACCAGCCCTGGAGCAGCTGAATTACTAAATCGAATCGCAATTGGGGTCTTGCACAGTAGAAAGGATCGAAGCTAGAGCCCAAGCCAATCGTATCTTGTGTCGCAATCACTCATCCAGCACCCACGGGTCCGTGAGCTGCATGCTTTTCCAGGGATGGAACAGCTAGGATCGTGACAAGTAACGGTGGGGTCGAGCTCTTCTTTTCTCTGTGTCGTTTGCTTACTGTATGTGAGTCGACCAGGAAGGTAGTAGTATCGGGCATACGGGACCAGGCAAACGAAGCATCTGATGATGTTGGTCGGGGCAGAGCACGGTCTGTGTTGACGAGTTGGAAGAAAGGATGAAAAGAGGAGAATTATGTGAGGGAAATGTAGAGTCGCCGTGGACTTTGCATCGTGAAGACTACACTACGACAGAGAAAAAAGAAAAGAAAGGAGAGGATGCTGTGCCACGTTGTTTGGGTCAACTCTACGTACAAGGTCGAGATCCCAAGTTTCAGGACGCACGCCCGCGCAGCAACAGGTGGACCAAACCAAGAATCTCCACAACCCGCTGATGATAATGGCATCATTCTTGATCAGCCAAGCTTATCCAATGGACGACCGTGCATCTCGTACCTCATCCTATCAATCTCCCTCGCCACAGAAGTGGACTTCGCGTATCGAGGCGCAGAAACAGCAATGTTGCAGTGAGACCGTTTATCTCCATGCATTGAAAAAAAACTGCGACTAAACGTGGCAATGGCAACATCGCCTGTGGGAAACTTTCAGGAACAGGGACGGGCCACGGAGTCTAGTGCGGAACGAGACCGAGGCCTTGTGTTAGTGCTGAGATGATGGGTCGAAACGTGGTCTGATGTTGGGCAAATAGTCTTTCATCACCGTAGTCAAATCAATCAATCAGTGACAGACTGACTCGTGGTCGAAAACCTGCTGCAAGATCCCGCTGCCGTTCAACGGCTGGCGTCAGAGTTTAGAGCCCGCATTCTTTTGCTTTTGCTTTTCTGGGATTGTTTTGGCAGCTTGGAAAAGATGGGCAGTCACTTTTTGAGATCACGGCCATTCATTGTTAAGCTGTGAGCTGGAGGTGGAGGTGGAGGCGTAAATGAGGTGCACGTGACCTCGCATCGGGGCGCGTCACCTTCCCAGCTACTGCTCGCGTCTCACCGAAACAGCTCGCGTAAAGCACATCTCCAATCATCCACCCACACACACGTCACAGCTCGATTAGAACGTCACACAAATCGTAAGCTGCACAAGATGCCCGAGATCACCGGTGAGTCATTATGCTAGTGCAGTATTACTACTGCTCTTGCTAACGACCGTAGAGGCGGATACCATTCGCATCCTCGTTGCGACCGACAATCATGTCGGTTACGAAGAGCGGGACCCTATTCGTAGGGATGACAGTTGGAGAACTTTCGATGAGATTTTGAACCTTGCCCGGACTGAAGATGTACGACCCCTCGCCCTTAGTATCAATCATGACTTCTAACATGAATAGGTTGACATGGTTCTACTCGCTGGCGATCTCTTTCACGACAACAAGCCCTCCCGAAAGTCCCTGTACCAGGTCATGCGAACACTCCGACAAAACTGCTTGGGCATGAAACCCTGTCCTCTCGAATTTCTCTCCGATGCTGCATCTGTCTTTGAAGGTGCCTTCACGCATGTCAACTACGAAGATCCCGATATCAACATTTCCATTCCCGTCTTTTCGATTCATGGCAATCATGATGATCCTTCTGGTGAAGGCAACTTCTGCTCCCTTGATCTTCTGCAAGCGAGCGGACTGCTCAATTACTATGGCCGTGTCCCCGAGGCAGACAACATCGAGGCCAAGCCGATTCTGCTACAGAAGGGTCTTACGAAGCTTGCCCTGTTTGGGTTGAGTAATGTTCGAGACGAGCGAATGTTCCGTACTTTCCGGGATCACAAAGTCAAGTGGTTCCGGCCTGAAACCCAGATGACTGACTGGTTCAACTTGTTGGCTGTTCACCAGAATCACCATGCGCATACAGCAACATCCTACCTCCCCGAGAATGTTCTACCCGATTGGCTTGACCTTGTGGTCTGGGGTCACGAGCACGAGTGTTTGATCGATCCTACACAGAACGCCGAAACGGGCTTTCATGTCATGCAGCCTGGTTCATCCGTCGCGACTTCACTGGTGCCTGGTGAGGCGGTTCAGAAGCACGTTGCTATTGTGAGCGTGACCGGCAAGGACTTCAAGGTCGACAAGCTTCCTCTCAAGAGTGTGCGTCCCTTTGTTACGCGTGAAGTCATCCTTTCGCAAGACAAGCGCTTCAAGGGACTTGACAAGAAGAAGGACAACCGCCAAGAGGTGACCAGAAGACTGATGGAGGTGGTTGAGGAGATGATTGAGGAAGCCAATGCGGATTGGGAGGCCATTCAGACGGATGCAGAGGCTCTAGAAGAACGACCTCTTCCACTGATTCGGCTGAAGGTGGAGTACACAGCCACGGAAGGCGGTCAGTTTGAGGTTGAGAATCCCCAGAGGTTGTCAAATCGATTTGTTGGTAAGGTTGCCAACACGAATGATGTTGTCTACTTTTACCGCAAAAAGACATCACAGCGTAAGTCAACGTTGCCATCAGCTAGAGATCTCACTAACAACGCCCAGGCAAGGCAAATTCTGCGAACCCAACAGAAGCAATTGAGGCCCTCGATGGTGCTGATGACATGGTCAAGGTGGAGAATCTGGTGCAAGACTTTCTGTCGGCGCAATCACTCAAGGTCCTTCCTCAAGGACCTTTTGGCGATGCTGTGACTCAATTCGTGACAAAGGACGACAAGCACGCGATGGAGCTGTTTGTTTCAGAGCACCTAACGGGACAAGTCCGATCTATGCTGGGCTTGGAGTCAGACGATGAAGACCTCAAAAGTGCCATGGATATCTATCGAATGAGGATCGAGCAGCAGCAAGCTAGCGGCATGCAGACAGCACGAGCGGAGAGGAAGCGGGTTCTCAAGCCCAAACCAGCGACCTGGGACAGTGACTTTGATGGTAGCTGGGAGAATGAGCCAGATGCCTGGACATACGAGGATGAACAACAAGCCGAGACCTCTTCGCGTGCATCTGCACCCGCGCCTGCACCAGCACGCAGACCTGCACGTGGACAAGCCAAGGCGACTCAGCAAGGCGATGAAATAGACGTGATGGACGATGATGAGCCACTCCCTGCACCCACCAAGAAACCAGCAGCCAGACGGGCAACGCGCGCCACAAAAGCAGCACCGGCCAAGAAGGCTCCCGCGAAGGGACGAGGCCGCAAGGCATTCCAAGACAGTGACGACGAAGAAGACGACGTGATCATGGAGTCGGAAGAAGAGCCCGCACCTCCTCCGCCACAGACACGACGAACAGCTGCGAAGAGCACCGCCAAGGCTCCGGCGACTCGAGGAGCGGCCAAGAGTACACGGCAGACAAAGTTGAACTTTTCACAGTCACAGAAGGGCGGGACGCAGAGCAAGGCTGTTGAGATTAGCGATGATGAGATCTCGGATGATGATGCGTTTGAGCCGGCGCCTGCGACGACACGGAGTACGAGGAGGAGATAGAGCGTGGAAGAATACCCTACATGTGAGAAAAGTGTAAAGAGTTATGAACTGAGCAAACTGTCACAGATACATAAAACGAAATTCATTTATTTATAATGCGAGGTTGGACTGTCTTCCGAGACCCTGACCCTGACCCTGACCCTGACCCTGACCCTGACCCTGATCTTACCTTGATGGCATTTATTACAAAGTTCCACCACATGCCCCCCCCAGTCAGTGCGCTTGACCATGTCTCTCAACTATGCTCCTCGTAAGAATCATGGTGAGTCTCAAACTTCCACCAGTGACTGACTCATATTCCTATCATCAATTAGACTCATCGGCACAAGTTCTATCCACTGTTCATGTCACATCTCATCCGACATCGCCTCCCACTTCGGATCCGAAGCCCGCAGCGCAGTCATGATGCCGCAGCGGGCCGCATATCTCCATGTCTACGGAGGTTCATACCAAAAG
>VYWZ01002555.1:0-13825 GCA_008711595.1 Fusarium xyrophilum
ATTAAATTAATAAGGCTATTTTTAGCCTATCTAGCTAGCCTAAAAGAGGGGTAATTAGTTATATAATTCTTCTATTTTAAAATCTAAGGTTCCTTTCTCAACACTGCGCCTCTACATACCCTATAGATTTAATATAGATAGACTTTATGCCAGCCGAGAACGTAAAACATGATTCAGATGATCAGTTTGTTAGCCTTGATCTGAGTCGTTAGACAACCTTGGCCAACATTTGTTTTCCATCGGCAGCGGTTCAAACTTGACAAGGCGTGTATAATAACTTCGTATTTCCTGTAAGAAGCGAATGGCAGTCGAAGGAAAGGAGACGTTCTTAGTTACAAGGTGCATGGAAAATGATGTGAAAAGGTCTTTCACGACATTGTCGCGATGTCACGTGAACTAAACTCCAAATCCCACTTTGGCAGGAAAGTCAGGTACTCTTTCGCTATCCTATAGGACTGATCACCTCCTGTTTCAGGGGGCTCCAGCGAGCACTGAGAATCGTTTCTGTTAGCACACAAGTACCCCCACCAAACGGAAATTTCTCCAAGATCTCCTCATCAGAACACAAAGCTCACCACAGATCACTAACTGTACCCTACTCAGCCTCTGTATTCCAATTCCTTTGTTCCCGATCTCTCTCTATTCCTGTAGAGACTCCAAGATGGTCTATTACTTCACCTCCAACGTGGTCGATCCTCCAGGATTCATCTACGTCGGCAAGGACAAGTTCGAGAGTATGCTTATGCCCAATGACAATCACAATGCGCTGTTTAGTTCCCCACCGGCTGAGACTTGATGCTAGACGAGGACCTGATCAAGTTCGGCTGGGAAGAGGATATCTGGTAGGGTCCTCCATTAAATGAGTGGGCTTGTGCTAAGTAACATATAGGGTGAGATTACCAGCAAGAGCTCATGAGAATAGAGCAAACTGACAATATTGGGTTTGTGTAGTTCCATGCCGACAAACTCTCCAGTGCGCATATCTACCTTCGCATGCAGGAAGGCCAGACATGGGACGCCCTCGCTGAAGATCTCGTCATGGACCTCGCCCAGTTGACAAAGGCCAATTCCATCGAGGGTATCTATTCCCCCCATTCAATCTCCTCTCACGATATATCTGACATCTCACCCAAGGCAACAAGAAAGACAACGTCACAGTCATCTACACCCCATGGTCCAACCTCAAAAAAGACGGCAGCATGGAGGTCGGCCAAGTCGGCTTCAAGGACTCCCGCAAAGTAAAGCGCGTCCTGGTTCCCCAGCGCGAGAACCCCATCGTCAACCGCCTCAACAAGACAAAGGTTGAGAAGAAGCCAGACCTTAAGCAGGAGAGAGACGATCGCCTCAAGGAGCTGCGACGTCGTGACCAGGCAGCCCTCCAAGCCAGGGTAAGCAAGCCCCTACGGATACTGAAGCGAGAATTGTTAATGTTGTTGTAGAAGAAGGAGGAGGCTCGACAGGCTCAGGAGTGGAAGGAGAAGAAGTGGCAGAAGGACCATGCCTACGATGATATCTTCACGGAGGATAACATGGCTGCTTCGAGTAACCAGGACCGCGATGAGAACTGGGAAGACGACTTTATGTAAAAGCGAGAGAGACAACATCAGGGCAGCATGATATAATGCATATTCTTGCAATTTTATGCAACTATGGATATACAATTTTGGACCACTTGTCTTCATTCTCATCATATTCCAACGCCAACAGGGTATCTTTTAGACAGACTTTCCTTGCCAAACATAGAAAAGGAACCTACGACGACTGTCGTTGTCAATCGCTAACTCCTATCCCAGAACTGCCACTCATACTCATTTCTTCAAATCGATTCGAGATGCCACTCAAGTCACTTGATGTGTCCAGGCGAATGGGGCTTGAGGAGTTCCGATCGCTGACGCCGCTGCAATTTGAGACGGGTGACTTTCTCATGCTGGGGGTGTCTCTGACTGGATCGGGGGACTTGACCAGTTGAGGTGGTAGATCTTCCTCCTCTTCAACCAAGTCTGACAGATCATCATCGTCATGGAACTCGAGATTAGATGCCTCTTGCTTCTTAGAAGCACTGCGAGTCTCTGACCTGTTAAGAGTCACTACGGCCTGTCCTCCCGGAAGCTTGACTTCGTGAGCCTCCAATGTCTCTGCGATATCCCAGAGGAGGACGTCCATGGGGCAGATGTACGCAACACGCTTACGTTGACTCCAGGCTAGGACATGTCCGCAAAGCTGACCCTCGTCACGGCTCACGATCCAAGCACCGCTGTCACCAGGATTGCCGAGAGGGACATTCTTGTTCTGAGACCCCTCTTCTGGTGCGTCGGCGCTTGTGACTTGGTAGGCGTGGCTTGGTGAAACGCGACCGTAGATCTTCACGCTTGTCAGAGCGGGGAGGATCTTGCCAGTCTGCAAGCCGCTTGTTCGGGCCATGCACTGCACCTCCATGTTTGGCAAGGAGTCTGAAGGGGCGACAATGGTTGGTCGCAACATAGGCGATCCAGCTGTCTGCTTTCCATCAGACTTTTGTGCGAGAGACTTGCCATCTATGCGAGGAATGGTGTTGTCATCAGGCAGTCTATCGTGAGCGAATTCGAAGAGAGCCCAGTCAACCTCGTGCACGAGCCCAAGGGCCTGCTTCCTGCGGATACCACTTGAAGCATACACCTCCCCAACACTGTATGTGTCAAGGTGATCCTCGTCTTGAGTCTCTGGGTCAGGGTAGAACCCTTCTTCAACATCATCAAGAGCCGGCTGTGTGACGATGTAGCCATCACCACATCCTGGTTCAATGCCAGGGATGTCTCCGGGCTCTTTATACTCCTCATCCTCATCGTCTTCATAATCACTGGTGATATCAGAGTCCGAGTGGGCTTCTGATTCAGTATCAGACAGCTCATAGCCAAACTCATCATCGACAGTGCTGCCGTCACCAGATTGCGCGTACCAGTCCATATCAGGCAGGGCACTGCACCGAAGAGTGTCACTGGGCCCAAAGTCCCGGTCTGGATCATCAAGCATGTGGTGAACTGTCATTCCGTAAGGCTTGTCGTCAACCATGACGAGGCCTCCGAGGCTGACGGGGGGTAGATGTCGATCACCAATCCATGCCCCAATACTGGCGCCATTGCGTGGACGCTCTTGATACTCTGGGTTGATGGCCCCAACATCGTCCGATTCCAATCCAACGCCCTTAGCGCTCCTTCGAGCCATGGATCTCAGGGCGGAGTTTGGCTGTCGGCGAGATCGTAGAACATGCCCACGACAAACCTTGAGCCCGAAGCCGTTGCTTCCGTCGAAGAGATCACCGAGCCTCTTCTTAAGGATAGCCCGGACTTTTCCAACAGATGTGCACACAACAAGTACTGTGGGCTGAGTCTTCTGAGGGCTTGGGCCTATTGACTCGAGAGAAATCTCGACCGATTCGGGGTGCTTGCGGTAAAAGTGACGAAGAGCGTGGTTGATCTGGGGCATGAGGATCTTGTTCCACTTCTCCACGACTTCTGGCGCTAGCGATACATGGGGATATAAACGCATCTTTGTTTCTGACTGCTTGTCAAGGGCATCTGAGAACAAGTTAGTATTGAGGTAAGCACATGAATGAGAACAATGCGACATACCATCCTTGTCAGCGACAGCCTCATACATGGGAGCACTAGTTTCTGTTCCCAAGTTAGGCGCTGATGCTGCCATGGCCTTCTCGCTTGAAGCTTTTAGTGATGACTTGAAGTCTTTGACATCCTTTACGTCCTTGTTCGTCTTTACTGGGGCTGTCTCGACGGCAGGCGCTTGCGTCTCGGACGGGTTGAGCTCTTGATCGAGCCTCTCCTCTAGGCCACTGACACCGTCCAAGATACAGCAGGCTTCCAAGAAGCGACTGCATCGTACCTGAACCGACGATAGCAACGACTCGCCAGAAGATAGCCCAGCAAGCTCGTCACCGACAGCTGTCCAACAAACCTGAACTGCCTTCATGTACAAGCTGCCGCATCGAACAGCAAGCTCTTCCAGGGCCGACTCAGGGATAGAGGTGGATGCCTCGGGGACAATATTCTCAAGTGTCTTCCACAAGCCAACTGAGAGTAAGAGAGTGGCTAAGGAATACAGATCGAGAACTCTCTGGTCAGGATTGCTGACAAGATGTGAAGATTGGAGATTACGTGGGTCAAGCGGATGGCGGGACAGAATTGGTGATGTCGAGGGGGTATCTTCAGGAAAGAGATCGAAAGAAGAAAGCAGAGGACGTCGAATGTCCACTTCGCCATCAGTCGCACCCGGTTGTGAGGTGACTGCATCGCAGAACGAGACAGTGGTTGGAGCAATGTTTCCATGGGTGATGCCGCGAGCATGTAGGTCGAAGACAGTATTCATGAGATTGTGAGCAAGTCTGAACTTGGCTTCAAGCTGAGGCTCTGATCCCGGAACTGAGAGGAGATCATTCAAAGTCGGGAGGTTATAAGAAGGATTCTTGGTGAGACGCTCGAATGAGACGGCATTGAATGAGGGAGGAAATCGATAGACGAGGCCGAGTCTTGAGTTCTCCAGGTCTTCGAAATAGCCGAGAAGGCGAGGCAGCCCAGTCCATGTACCAGGCGATCGTCGAGAATCTTGCTGCAGACCGGCGGATAGCTTCTCGAAGCGAGCCGTGGGAGGCATGATGCCCGTCACGGCATAAATTGAATCGAAAGTTGCATATTCCAGGAGCAGAGGCGCCCACGGTTGGCGAGTCGTTCCATGTGTGAGCTCTGAATAAGCAGTCTTGCTCATAAACACCACTTCTCGGGGAGCAGAAGCCTCATCGCCCTGCTTGGGGCGCAGATGCGTTAGAGTCTGTGGGTTAATTTGCTGAGGTGTCTGCATGCGACTGGACTCGAACGGTCTGTACTCCTCGGCAGACGACGTAGACTTGAATGGTGTTTTGGATGACCGTCTTGCAAATCCACCAGCCGCTGCTCGTGTCCGCGACAGATCGTAGAGTGTATCAATCGAAGCAGTGAGGTCATTAACCAAATCCTCAAAATGGTTCTTATCCCATTGAACCAACGGCGGCTTCGTATCTTTTGACGTAGCAGGTGCTGATATCATGCGCTTTGAACTTAACCAAAGAGGTTCGGCTTCTGCTAGGATGTCCTTGATGGTGGACATGATACTTCCAACTACCTCACTCAAACCAGCTTTTGATAGAGACTCATCGATCTCAACAGACTGAGTGGGATCAGACCATTCGAGACCCCAGCTGACTAAGCGATCCTTTTGGATGCGGAGTTTGCGATGTAGGGCCTTGATTTCTGGATCTTCCTCATTTTGAATTGGTTCTTTGACAAAGTCGGTTGACTTCTTAGTGTCGTTGTACAGTCGGCTGAGGCGTTTCTGAAAGGGCAGCTGAAAGCCACCCAGCGGTAGAAACGACTCCATCGTAGTGAACTGCAGTGAATATGTTGGGGATGAGTCCTATAATGGCAAGTAAGAGCCTGTTTTTGATGATAAGAGTCGCCGAGTCTGAAAGTGATGTCTTGGTCGTGATGAGGCGATCTGAAGCGGGGCTCCTGGGGTACAGGTCTTGGAGGTGGTGCAATTAGTGAGGCTCAGCCACTGGCGGTCTTGGCCCGTAAATAGGTCAAGTTAAAAGTCACATGTACTCAGTGAGTGAGAAGAGAAAATGATGTCTTGCCGTAAGGAACTGTAGGCCAGAAACCAAATCATTTCATTTTGTTGAGAAGAAAGAGATGCTGTTTATTTCGTTGCCTACCGGTCATTTTCCGGAAATGCTGCTGCCTGAAGGATCAGCAAGTGCCCTATTGGTTGGCTGTTCATCGGACTCTGATAACCCGCCCCGAGCCGAGATCTAATCATGTGATCTCTCTCCATTGAGACAGGATGCGGCTGCCCATCAACCCTTGCTACTCACTCACATACTAATCTACTACCTAGTATCACCAGCTTGATCTATATGATCCAGTCTTTGATGTTCCATCTCACCGCGTGGCTTACGCCATGACATGAGGTCTAGAGCCCCTCAGAATGACAAGTTGATGGTCAGTCTTGTTTGACATGCCCAGACATACCATGTATTATCTTGTTGGTTGGGCATGCATTGATGTCTTAAACACACGGCAGCTTGCATGATACAGGTAATAATTCTTATCATTTCGTTTCAAAGACTTCAGTTCAAGCTCTACATGATATAGCGACCAATTGACCCACAACTCTACCATCAGAAGTGACCTTTGAGACTTGTACAAGTGAGGAGAAGACTCCTGAATATCTACGTACTACGCAAAAGTAGGCTTCGATCTTCGAGACAGCCATCATTACGCACTCAAATCTGAGTGTTATCAAGGTTCACGAAGGCTAGCCCGCTTCACAAACTGCCGACTTGCACTAGAGACATGCTTTGGTGAAGGTGACATTGGCGCCAACATTGACCTACGCAGCGACAATCCCGAGGGTATCCCTCAGAGATGGCCACCCAGATCAAATCATTCTGCTCCATTTCGTTCCAGACCACGAATCATTCTTTGGTTGAAGCAGTCACTCCGCCTTTGACTTACGTCAGTGACCCTCCTCAGTAAACTCGCACACAGTTGACCATGTCCCACTTAGTGATACCCAAGCATCTGCTATTGATTTCTTGAGGATACACGCTTCATCATCTCATAGGCATAAGATGATAGCGTGCGAGATTCTGTATCCATATAGGCGCCCGGTGACATCCTCATGTGGATATTGCCAGGCTGCGTACAGTGTCTCTCTTCCTCAGCATGAGAGAGTCTGGGAATCGGAATTCAGGCTCCAGTGATACTTCCAGGCTTCTTTTCTCATCGTCGGAGATTCGTGATTTTGTCTTTGGCCATGATGGTGCCTGACGAAGCAGTTTCGGAGCTGACGGCTTAAGGTCACTCTCTCACACCCTCAGCTAACGGCCCGGCATTGTACACATCTAGTCAACAGCTCTCAGATCTGTCCAACTTCTTGATTTGCTCGTGGTGGATATACCTCAAGTATCTTTTCTCTGGAGTCAACTCATTGGTGGTGCAGGCAGATATGCTTTGACCCGTCGATGGTGAACATTTCCACGTCTCCCACCTGTAACACTGCCCGATAACTCTCCAAGAAATACATTAATGTTATAATTTCATATGATAGTACATATAAAAAAAAACAATGCTTGAGTTTCAAGTCACTAGTATGGTCTAAAATTGTAAACTGAATTCATTCTTTGCGTTGTCTACATGCAGCTAGATCTACGTTCTATTCTATCCTTGATTATCCAGATAATTAACCAGTACCTATTTACCCATGACCCATTCCCGAACCCTATTACCTCTTTGGTGCTTTTGTACAGGAAACTGAAAGAAAATTACTCATGATGCCTTTGCAAGCATGGAAACAACTCTTACTTTTCATACCGAATCGTAAAAACAGGCGAGTACGCCTCATCCCAATCCTCCTTCTTCTTCTCATCACCAAAGATTCTCAACGCTCTGTATCTCACAACATACTGTCCTGCAGGAGCAAAAGTGCCGTCCGTAAGTTCACCAGTGAAAGCTTGCGAGTTAACACCCATTGCGTTCCACAGCAGGGGAAAGTCAACTGGCTCGCCGATAACGCGCGGCTTTTTGGGAGAGGTTGATTTTACGGTTGTCACCGGCATGACCTCAGCGTGAAGTCTTGCTGAGCCTAGAGCGAGGAACCATGTGAGACCGGGTAGTGTGTCGATGAGGTTGTTTGCCGTACCGGGCTTGGGGAGTGTCCACGTTGTGTTGTCTGCTACGGGAAAGCGGTTCTCGTCGGTTGAGTTTGCGATCCATGTGTCTCTGGGTCCAAGAACCACTGAGTCGTGAAGTGATCCTGTTAGACCTTGGTAGGGAAGTGAAAGAGATGTTCCGTCGGTGCCGTTGATGGCTACATAACCCGACCATACAGGCAAACGCGTTGCGTTCAGACCCTTGGGAGGCGTAGCCAACACCTCAATGACGACACTTTCACCGGCATCGATAGTGACCCCTGACTCGCTGAACTTGAGACTAGCATGCTCTTTGGCGAAGTCATTCGGAAATTCATCTGGGTAAATGTAATTCTCAACAAGCGTAAACATCGTAACGGCCGGGACGTGGGAAATCTGCAGATCGATCTGCTTCTTGCCCGTATTCTTAACCGTAAAGTTCAACGACTCAGGGAAATGATCCGTGTCGTTGAACGAAAGACTCGATCGTGACAAAAGAAGTTTTGCGTGGGCAGCATCGTGAGCCTGCACGATACCACCGCCCTGCTGCGGAACAGGCGCGAGGAAGTCGTAAAATGTTTTCCCGTCGTTGAATGATTGCGGGTTTGCACTCGCTGAGAGGAGGTTCTCGATGAGTGCTGGATCGCGTGTGCCTCTGGCTTCTGCAATGAGGGCGACGATGCCAGCGACGAGGGGTGAAGCCATGGAAGTACCCGACAACACAGCGTAGCTGCCCATGCTTCGGGGGTAGGTTGAGAGGATCTTACCGCCTGGGGCTCCGAACTGAGGCTTCACGTCCATTTCCCATGTTGGGCCCCACGAGGAAAAGGTACTCGCTGCACCAGCTGTGACGTTGTTGTGCTTCTGTTCGAGAATAGCGACGCCGTCACTTCCGTCCGACATGCTCAGAGTGACCTTCTTCTTTGCTTTCAGGGAAGCGATCCAGTCTGCGCCCTGCTCGGGAGACACGATGCTTGCTGCTTTGATATCCGCGACGGAGGAGACGTCGAAAGGGGCGAGGTCTTCCTTGTTGCTGTAGAAAATGATGTACTTTGCACCAGCTTTGACTGCATTGGCAGCTTTCGCATCGAAAGTACAAGAACCTCGTCGGAGAAGAACGATATACCTGCTGAGATCGGGCGTATCCTTAGGCCACTCATCACAGCCATCGTCAGCGACAGAAGTGTCGTAGCTGAGTGCCCAGAGCGGTAGCTTCACGCCCTTCCAGGCACTCGGCTTCCCACTCAAATGACCAAACTCATGCTCAGGCCCTCCATCGATGCTGTATTTCGACGCATTCAGGAGCGCAAGAGACTTGGTGTTGTCAAACGACCCAACAGCAGTGACTTTCTTCCCGTTCGCGGCAGTACTCGCATAAAACATTCCCATAGCCCCTGCATTGCCCGCCGCGAGAACACAAGGGACGCCCTGCTCGACGATTCTCGAAACAGCCACCGCCCACGGTTCCTCAGACCAGCCTGACGGACCGCCGATAGAAGCTGAGATGACATCTGCACCGTCTTCGAACGCCTGGTTGAACGCTGCGATAAGGACGTCGTTTCCAGCTTCGCCGTCACAGCCGAACGCGCGGTAGGCTCCTATTCGTACACCGGGGGCGGCGCCGGTGAAGCCCAGCGTGTTCTTTTGGGCGGCGAGAATGCCGGCAACGTGGGTGCCGTGGCCAGCGCAGTCCATGGGGTCGTTGTCGGGCCTGGCGTTGTTGAGGCCGTCGTATGCGTCGCCTACGAGATCGGTGCCGAAGGAGACGAGACAGTCTTTGCCGAAGCAGCCTCCAAGCGCTGGATGTTTATAGTCGACCTGTGTAGTTGTTAGCCCTAGGTATCAGGAGGAGTGTGAGAATGGCTTACACCGCTGTCAACGAGGGCAACTTTGAGACCCTTGCCCGTGACACCCTCTGCCCTCAACTTATCGATCTGTGTCATGACATGCGGCGAGGACGTATCGTTCACAGCATCCCTCTCTTGGAAGCCTCGTTTCTGAATAGACTTGTACTCCATTCCCGGTGTACCCGTCCAGTGAACCTCTGGCCTGGGGATACTGAATGTCTGAACAGGCCATTTCTGCTTGATGCCCGGCAGCAAGGCCATCTCGGAAGCTAGGTCTTCAGCATTGTCGATATCGGTGAATTGGATCGAAGCTCCCTTGAATAGCTTGTAGTTGTACTGCATACGAGTCTTGCCTCGTGCAGCAGCCTTGGCGAAGAAGTCGGCGCAGTCCTAGTTAAGCTCCGTCAGTCATAGAAAGGGATATAAGAGATGAGAGTTGCACGCACATGATTCTCTTCAAACTCAAAGATATAAGCACCCGGTAACCGACTGTGACCCTTCCCAACAGCAATCTTATCGAAGTCCACTGCGCTGACCACCGCAGCGTATAGCGCAGTAACTATACTGAATCGCACCATGATGGAAAGAGATACACCGAATCACGCTTCTCCGCAATCACGAAGAAAATCACCAAGATACGAGAAAGAAGAGGAAACGGAAAATGAAGAAAGGGAGGATTTAAACGAGATAGAACCTGATCCCAACATATCCGCCTTGGAAATAAGTTGGCTGGGGACTCTATATACGATCATGATTGCCCCATTGTTGACACAAGCTGTGGGTTGATCCCCCATCATGGAAAGAAAAGAAAGAAGTGGGTTTCTGGAGACAGGATATATCTGGAACAAGCGTCTCGGATATTCTCTACCAATGGACCGGATGGTTAGTTGCAGAGTGAAAGAGTCGGTATCACTTCATACCAAGTAGCTGAGGAATCTGCTGGTGGAGGTCGGGTTGGGTTGTCAGCACGAGATCGACAGGCACTGCACGGATGATGACACTGAGTCCCCATGGCGATTGCGCGTACGTGCAGTCAAGGCAAATCAAGACAAGATTCATGGTTGAAAGTGGTCTAGTTGTATGCAAGTTTGCGGTGATATAACAACTCATCATCAACCACCAACCATCACCTGACCAAAGCGAATACTACTATGCAAGTTCCGTCACTTGTAACTCAATCAAACATCGTCATCCGAACCTCTTGATCCTCCTTGCACATCTTGATCTGCCCTACTACTCTGTACGCTCGCCAGGAGAAACAAATGCTACCTTGCCATGTCCTTGTTCCCTTGACATTTGTTTCTAGGGTTGATCATGCATCAGATAACAACACTATCCACGGAATCCATCCCGCTATGCAAGACTTATGCAGCACTTCCCGTGTCGTACCAAGCCGAACCTCGTATTTGCGGTACATAAAAAGAAACGCGCACCAGTCTTTGCTTGGATACACGTAGCCAACTGACTGGGCCCACGACACCTTGTGCATGCATGCATATGCGGGGCGGGAGACGTTTCTAAAATAAAATAATTAGAGAAGATATTCTTGGTTTTCGAAGACGGGGCGTAGGTGAGGTGATTGATTGATCATGATGTGGCAACTTGATTCTTTTCACATGCTGTTGAACTGCTAAGCGCTTCATTGTTATCTTTCACCGTTGTACGGCGTTGAGAATGCAACGGGTGACTACACCACGTTTTGTATCACCGCTGAACGGTAGACCGTGGTGTTACGCCGTTGCTCGCGAATGTTCCCGCGTGTAGTCACACAATATCGATTCAACCTCAACGCACGACTCTGCACAGCACAACTTCCAACAAGGGCTTGGCTAATTCACCGATATCGCTAACCAACCACCCAGAAGACGAGATTGCTGCGAGAGGTGATGGAAGAGCTTGCACTTCAGCAATCGTCTTTGTTTGACCCAGCTCACACGGCATTTGAGTCTTATCGTAGGTATATAACGATCCGACCGGCAGATATCATAATCCCGTTGTGGGTGGCTACGCCGAGAACAAGCTCCGTGCCTCCGGCGCCGTCTCCGGAGGGACTGTGTCATGCCCCATCTGTGATTGGTCCATTACACCACAACGAGCTGTGAAATGTTCAAAAAGGCTGGATCAGATAGTCAGATATGCGATATTGCTGTCCCAGTGAATGACAATCAATTTATAACGTCCTCCCTTATTCGAATGCAAAATAAAGTTTAAAACTTGACAACATCATATTAGCATCAGCCAACGAAGACAATATGTCGGAGCAAGGTCCTCACCCAAAAGAGCAAGCCTCTACTCACGATACCGAGCGCAATATGCACCCATCCGAAGAACCCAAAGAGAAGGGAAACGTCTCAGCTTTCAAGTCCCTTGGTTGGCTTGATCGCTTTCTAGCAGTATGGATCTTTCTCGCCATGGTAGTCGGCATCATCTTGGGCAACTTTGTACCTTCGACTGGACCGGCTCTTGAGAAGGGCAAGTTTGTTGGCGTTTCTGTTCCAATAGGTATGAAAGAGCAAACAACCTCAACATCTGGGCCACTGTACTGATTTGATCTGGCAGCTGTTGGTCTCCTCGTCATGATGTATCCCATCCTCTGCAAAGTCCGATACGAGAGCCTCCACGAGATCTTCTCCCAGCGCGACGTCTGGAAGCAAATCCTCTTTAGCATATTCATCAACTGGATAGTTGCACCCTTCTTGATGGTAGCTCACAGCCCTATTTCCTCAAAAATACAGTATTCTGACGGTGATAGCTCGGCCTGGCATGGGCCTTCCTCCCAGACAAACCCGAACTTCGCATCGGTCTCATCCTCGTAGGCCTTGCACGCTGCATCGCCATGGTGCTCATATGGAACGGTCCTGCAGGCGGTGACGCCGAATACTGCGCTATCCTTGTGGCCATCAACTCGACACTGCAGATGGCTCTATACGCGCCAATGTCCGTGTTCTTTATCTCGGTGATCAGTGGGGAGGAGGGCTCTCTTGAGGTGTCGTGCACAACCGTCGCAACCAGCGTAGCAGTCTTTCTCGGTATTCCCCTCGGCGCAGCTGTCATCACCCGTTTCTCTCTGCGGAAGATGGTCGGACCCGAGTGGTACGAGCGAGTCTTTTTGCGCATCATCTCCCCCTGGTCTCTCATCGGCCTTCTTTACACCATCCTCATCCTCTTCGCTTCTCAAGGCCATCGAGTGGTCCATCAGATCGTGTCTGCAGTACGCGTCGCTGCACCCCTCACCGTCTACTTCGTCATAATCTTCTTCGCAACACTTCTCGTATCTCGACACGCAGGTTTCGGATACCCGCTTTCAACAACGCAGAGTTTCACTGCGGCAAGTAACAATTTCGAGCTTGCGATAGCTGTGGCTATCACCACGTTCGGACCTAGCAGTGACCAAGCGCTCGCAGCGGCGGTTGGCCCGCTGATAGAGGTTCCGGTGCTTTTAGGGTTGGTGTATCTCCTTCGGTGGGTTTCTGATAGATGGAACTGGAAGAACTGAGTTTGAAGTATGTAGCGAAAAATAGTATCAGGTCATCTCATCCATCAGATTGAGCAAATCCGCGTTGCGGATCATACAGGTCTCGCCTTCAGCACATCCAAGAGCAGCTCGAGCTTGAGATATGTCTGATTGACCTTGGATCTGAGCGAGGATAGTAGCAGCTTCCATGCAGTGAATCTTGTCAAGAGATTTTGGTTGTTGGGGTACGGGCTGTTGCTGTGGCCGTGACACAGGCTGTGGTCTAGGACAGCAGCCTGATTCTTCTGCGCAAGATGTAGCAGTTGTAGCAGGTGTCGGCGGCGAGTACATCTTGGGCTGAATAGCAAACGGACGGTTACTATTCTCCCTCGCCGGAGCACATCCTTGAGGCTGAGAGCACGGCATAGGTCTCGGGGCAACAACAACAGGCAAAGCATTAAAAGACGGTGTAGAAACAGGCGTGACGGTCGCAACGCCCGCTCTAGCAACCACCTTCTCCTCATGCCTCACAGCTTCGACATGAGCCTCGACCTCCTCAGCCGACACACCCTTGCCAGCAAGCAAACCTCTCAGCGCAGCATTCTCACCAGCAACAGCCCTGGCAACACGCTGCATCTCCAGCGTAGCCTGACCATCGCGAAGCTCAAACTCACGCACGCGACTCTGCAGATCGTCGAGCAATTCACGCTGTCTTGCGCGAGAGCGACGCTGGTTCTCGCGATTGAGAGCGAGAGACTCGGGGGTTCGAGTCTGTTCGGGCTTAGTATTAACGGATATACGGGGGTAAGG
>VYWZ01002562.1:0-12255 GCA_008711595.1 Fusarium xyrophilum
GTTAAAAAATAGCTATAACCGGTCAATTCTTCTGCCCCCCTGGGGCTCCCTTCCGTGATTCCCTTGCACAAACACGCACACACCATCAAAAACGTGCATCTTCCCGCAAAGACCCTGCGAATGCCCTCACTCCAATATGACCCACTCCCCTTTCGTCATCCCGTCCTCTGACCTCATCGTGCAGGCCACCACGACACCGACGTTGCGTTATCGAGCAGACCAAAAACCCCTAGGGCGGTCTATAAAAAACAACACTGACATGGGTGCGTGACGTCGCCTGTGAAGGGGGAAAACTGCTAAACGGTATGCTTTTGCGGTATTTGACATGGGTTCTTTTGGCGAAACGGTCGCCAAGCGGGAATAGGCTGAGGCGTGTGAGGATGATGTACATGAAGATCAGAGAACCTTACGACGACGAGCGAAACGGTGAGGTTGTAGTGTATGTGTAACTCGACTTATTTTGAGCATTATAGGGCTGTTGTATGCAACCGGCGAGCTTCTATGCTGCTTCTAAGAATGTTCGATTTCTGATTGCCGAGATTGTCTCCTCGATTACATACCCAGGTGCTTTCGTGCATGCTCTTACCAAGGCTATTCCAACGCCTTACTCCAAATCCCTACAGACCATAATTACAAAGTTATTATATCCGAACATCATGTTTCCGTAAACCAACGACCGTGAAGCTATCAACCCTCCATTCTCACATCCGTCTCCCTTCCGAGATCCTTCAGCAGGAAGCTGCGCTTGAAGTACTCGTTGGGGTGGACAATGGTCTCGAGCTGTTGTTGTGTCATGACACCCTCATCCTTGGCCTTCTTGATCTCCTGCTTGTGCAGATGCTCAAATACACTGCGATCGCAATTAGTATATAGGTCATTCAAGGTATGGGCATGGACTTACCGATTACACGCCATGTGGAATTTTTGCTTGTCTTTATCCTCTTTAACGCCCTGGAGAACAGAGCGATCATTTACACCCATAGCTTGAACAAGTGCCGAGAGGTTCTCCATGTTGAAGTGTCGGTATGGGCATCCATGGGCCTCGCCAGGACCAGGAGGATGCTCGATAAGGATCTTCTGACAACTGAATGGACTATAACCACCTCCTCTTCGGTTGGAATCACCACCGACATCACCATAAACGTGACGAATATTGTATCGGTACTCCTTGTTGAACTTGTCATCTGTGATCTTGTGGAAGCTCTTTCTCCAGAATACAAGACACTCCTCCAAGTTGAGCCCAATACCCTTGAGAAAGAGCGAGTACTGCAGTCGACCATAGTGCTTGAGATGAGCGTCTCGACGTAGCGAGCGGTGCAAGTGGGACATGCAGGCGGGGAAGTGTTGAGACAAGTTGTCGATGTTGGCAGCGCTGATCTCGGCACCGGGCACAGCGGCTGTGCTGGACATGTAAGATGCGTCGGGGGTGATGAAGTTCTTGGAAAGATGGTTGAGGATTGGTGTGAGTCGGTCATCCTCGTCAAGTCGAGGAAGGGCACGGGCAGTCAACTATACACTGTCAGTTCAGACCTTGGCAAAGAGTTTTCAGATGTTGTACCTCAAGTTGTCGCTCCAGTCGCGAGCCGAACTCCGAGACTACCATGCCAGCCTGTTCTCGGCCTGGCACAAACGCCTTTCCAGCCTTCAAGAACACTCTTCGGCTCTCAATGAGCTCGGGAACTCGTTCCCAGTCTACCTTGAACCATGTGTCATCGTCATTCTCGCCCTTTCGGTTGCTAGCAAAGGCGGCCAGCTCCGCAGCATACTCCCTCCTATCCTCATCTGTCACGTCTTCGCACCAGTCTAGACCAAGAGTCTTGACAAAGGCAGATCGCTCGGCGAGATCGTCATCATTGAGTCGCAGGCGGAAAAGCATCGTCTCGACACGGGTAAATCGACGGCGCAGATCTTCAGTAGACGAGAACGCAAGTCTGAGGATGAAATGGCTGTAGTGGTCTTTTTGGCGTTGCTCGAAGATCTTCTTGGAGCCTGAGCTGTTGGCCTCGAGGTGAAGGTGCTTCTTGAGGATGGGCTTCATATGTGTTGCAGTCTCGGCAGGAGTCTTGTTGCGGAACGAGCATGCTTCGAGCTCAGCGAGAACTACCGAATATTAGATACGCCCATTATTGCAATTGTCAGCAGCCTACCTCGAAGTCGGTCGATGGCCCATTGTTCAAATTGCTCGAGGGTGATATCCGCTGTGGGAGGATCTGTGTAAAAGTTGAGACGATGAGGATAGTCGAGATCTTTGTATGTAGGCGCAGCGAATTGCTTCTTGCGATGGTCCACGACATTTCGCCTCTTGGGGTCGATTCGGTTAAAGTCCTGCCGCAACATGATATCGTTGTTTGTTGAGTATCTGTATCGATGGAGCGGAAATTGGCCAAGGAGTGGAATTGGTTGGCAAAAGGCATAGAGAGGGAGACGCGACTTTACGCGTTTGGCGTCGCGGGGTGGAGCGGGCAATTAAGGACCTGTAGCCCAATCAGAAGCGCGTGAGGTGTTCCCTAGGTGATTTTGGCGTGTAAGCCCACGATTTATCCGTACTTGGCTCCATCAGACAATGCAATTAATTAATAAAGAAGGCTTTGTTCTTAAGTCTAAGAGATGCCGGAATGAACGGGTCACTTAGACTTATGTTCAACGCGACAACGGAAGCGATTTTGCATCCCAACATCCTGCCACCATGCATTTCAAGAGGTAGTCGATGACCTCAGTTAAGTTGTTCCAATTCCCCGTCATTCACAAGTGAAGCACTCATGCCTATCAGCTCCCTCCCTACCTTATATCGTATCAATATATCCTGCAAATAGCCTGAGCCATGCCATGCCAGCTCAGCTCAGACGTAGACCTGGGGCATCAGCTCCCAAGACCTGTCGCTCTACTACTCCATTCAAAGTCCCTTCAACAGTATGTACGAGCCTCAGCAAACCATTGTGTATTAGTGACTCATTCTTTCAGATTAATACTGAGAGCAGTTCAGACTCAGCTCTACCATTCAACCTGCCGCCTGAGGTTCTGACCATGATCTTCGATCAAGCGCCGCAGGTGGACAAGATCATGTTAGCGATGACCTGCAAAAGTTTACTCGCCACTTCACGGCTGTGTAGCCTTTCTGCACCTCTCCACGAATCGCACATGGCCACTTGGAATAGGCCAGAGTCTTCACGCACTGTAGCTTCATGCTCATGTTTGAACATGGGTGATTTACTCCGAAGGTTCCGGCCAAGGGACGCCCGTGGTCGACCAAGTCGGGCCTGGAGTTGGTGCCTGGACTGCTGTAGATATCTCCCGACAAGACGAGGATGGTGGCAACGCCGAATGAGAAAAGCGCCTGCTGTGGTATCCCGAGATGAGCTACCAAACTGTGAGCCTAGTATTGACTGGTTCAGTCGCGGACTCAAACAGCAGTGCCCTATTTGTTACCAGAAAGACGTCCAATAGCTTCGACAAACAAATCAAAATATGGAGATGATATCGTCAAGAACATAATTTTGACGGGTATTTCTTATGATCCTCTGAATTTCATTTTTGAGGGAATGTACTCTCTCTCTCTCTTCCTCTCTCTCTCTGCAATGACGTATATCGCCACAGCGAGGTTCGGATCAACCCATTGTGAACAGCTTTGTGAGAACTGTCTACTATAGTTAGATAGATGCTTGTTGACGTAGGTATCCTAGCTTGATGCAGAACATGCTCTTCAGGCCTCCACTGACAAAGAACCCTCTGTCTATCGATGAGTCTCCGTAATCAGTTAGATGGAGGCAGTGGTGGCCAGATCTACACCACTCGACCGAGGGCTGAGGTGGTTGTCGGTCCCTGATGAATGCGAAGGGAGGGAGCAACGGCTGCTGGAGCGCCTCTCGCTCCCGAACAAGTGGAGATAGCCGCGGCGCTTATGGGGCACGGTTTACAGGGGCGGGCGGTAGGTGTCTTTCATTTCTGTAGGGCTGAAGAAGAGATGAAACCAACAAATACAGCATGAATATCAGAGACTTGCATGATCAACGATGGTGATAGTAACAGCGTGTTGCTCGTATGTGAGATAGGGAATTAAACAGATCAAAAATGAGCCGATGGATAAGCATAAGACACCAGGGCCAAGATTACCGCAAGGCATACTCACATCATCCATCCATCGAGGTAGTATCCCAGGACTTGTGACTCTGGGTTCCCTAAAACGCATTTGACATGGATAACACATTTAGCACATACCCACCTATGTAACGTGAGATATCGCTAACTTGAATAAGTTTTAGGAGGGGAAAGACACCGCGTTGAAGCCCGTCTTACCTTACGCCGTAGGTAGGGTACTGTCACACTCTCACTGGCCCTATGGGGCTGGGCTGAATGGAACGGACTGGGTTGATCCCTCAAGGCTGCCTCACCCACTCTGTGTGTGCCGTGCCGCGCTGATGAGAGGAGGGTATTAACAGGCAGGGAGGGTTTGGGCTTAAACATGCCAAACCTTGAACATTAGCTGATTACCTTGCTTGAATCCATTTCTACTCGCTCTGCTTCATCTTCCTCTTCAACTTCATCTTTAATGTGACGTCTTTCCTCATCCCTCTCCCATAATACTTCATATGGGACCTCGCTCCGTTAATAATTACTCATTCACAACTGCCGCGTCAGCACTACATCTATCCGTTCCTCAGTCAGCCTTACTACCGCAGAACGTAACTCACCAGGAATGCTATGATGGCTACCTCGAGCGTCTTCTCCGCTCGACGCCGCACATCACCCGGTGACTCTGACGACACCGACATGAGCTTCCCTCGCTGCGCACCCGGAAGACGTATTTCCAGCTCGGAATGGGAGAAGATACGTCCAGTAATCACGAAGCTCTACCAGGAAGAGAAGCGTCCGCTCAAAGAGGTCATGGAGCTCTTCGAGCGTGAGCATGGCTTCACGGCAACGTGTGTAAAACTCTTCGTCTCTTGAACTCTTGGGTGTTGACTCTTCTTGCAGTGTCAAAATGTACAAGCCAAGGATTTGGAAGTGGGGTCTTGACAAGAAGCTCAAGAGTGATGAGGTTCTCGCTATCCTTATCCTGAGGACTGAACGTGAGGCGCAGGGCAAGATATCAGAGTTTACCATTCGCGGTCAACTAGTCGATCTGGATAACATAAACAGATACATCCGACGGAATCCGGGCCTTGTTGCGCGCTTCGGAGCGGGTATTGTGCCCAGCATCCAGACGACTATCGAGGTCCAATGTAGAACACCATCACCAACACCGAGTCATCCATCGTTACCACCACCGAAGGAGATTTCTAACATCAATCGAACAAGTCCTCAATCTATTTAGGGACTACTTCGATACCTCTTTCGCCAGTGTGGAATATGGAACCATGAATATAACGGTGACTGTGTCAGCCTGAGGCCGGGCGACCGCAGCGTCGAGCTGTTTGAACGTGTGGTTGCCAGCTTTGGTCTTGTCAACAGATCAATGATGAGAAAAGATGAAGTTTCAATAAGCACTCTCCTCACTCCAGCGTTCGAGTCGCTCAAGGAGATAATCGCATCCGAGAGCCCGGTTTTCGCTGTCCGCACAGCTTTCCTCCTCTGGTATCTTCATTGATTTCACAAGGAAGACCTTCTTCACATTGTCGTGAACTACCTCGTTGGCTTAGTACCTATTGTACTGGGTCATGATCACCCCATGACACGAATCTGGAAAATCATTGGGTATCAGGACTTCTCCGATTACTACCAACTCTCCACACGACTCTACTCTTCTCTCGTATCTCTCTTTGAGGAGCGAATTGGATTCGCCAACTCCCTCACCACAATTCTATACTGCGATCACATCGACTGTCTTGTGCACCATGGCCAAACAGCAGAATCACTCAGTGTCGCTACACAACACAGAACCCTGGCAGAAGCCACACAATTACGGCATCCTTGGTTCCGCGAACTTGCAATCTTACAAACAGGCATCATGTGTAATGCGAAAACGGCTGGGGGGAAGATTGAGGAGGCAGTGCAGTGTCTTCAAACACTAAAAGACTGGGACCTGGACGAAGAGCAACAAGCCGGTATGAACGTACAGCTAGGCAACTACGGCTATAAATTAGGTGATTTCTCCTTGGCAATTGACTGCTTTCGCGAAGTATCTCGCCTCATAACCGCCAGCCAAGGCGACGAGAGGATCCACCTCACATGTCTCGCAAACCTCGAGTCCGCACTGCGCAAAAGCGGAGAGGCTGAAGAGGCAGCCCAGGTGCATGAGCTACGACTCAGACGGCTATCAGACTTTGCCAGGGAGACTGGTACCTTTGCAAATCTGCCTGAATCCTGCGCTGCGGCCGTGAGTCCGGGGAATGGTTACATCTAGGACGTTCAGCAAGTGTCTGATTGGCACTGGAGTGAGGATGGGCACGGTAGTGTGATGCCTATCGGATTGACATGATGCCTCCAGCATATACTGACTGCATTGTGTTTCGTGATACAGGGGGGTTCTACATGATATGAAATATGACTTTGTGTATATGCATTGAGCGAGGATTTCGGGGTCAAGGCTTTTACGACTAAACATTTTATTACGACGAAGACACTATTAGGAATGAGTCGAGAGATACAGAAAAAACAACAGGCGATTGAAAGAAGGATCAGTCTAAAAGACTAGCTGGTGGGCATCTTGGACGAAAGCGGTATCATTTTTCGAGGCCACAACTGGGCGACCTCCCAGGGCTGTGTACATCGGTCTAGTTGAAGTGGGACCTTATCAAGGATCTGCGAAGACTTTAGCCATCTTATAAAAGCTTATCTTACTGTTACTGACTCTCTCTTTCATGATGTTGAATGGGTAAGGGCAAAGCAGCATCGTGATGTTTTGCGCGGGTCATACAGTCTTGCGTTTGCAGCGAGGTAACAACCTTAACTATGTGACCATCGACGGCAGTATGTCTTGGATATAATGCCCCTGCATTAGTGGCCGTTGAATATGGCTCTTGAGTGTGCTGTCGAGTTCGTTGTGGCATATGCTTGTGAGTGTTGTTGGGTTGCATACTTGCGATCTTCTTGGGGATGCTTGACGGACAATACACGCAGGCTACAACGCAATGAAGTCAGAAGTGAGAAATCATGACAATTCATTTGTATACCATACAGGTATAACGAACAACGTTATTCTTATAGGTCATTGGCTCAGTAGTACCTGGACGGTAACGAATTGAGATGAAGTCTATGTACCAGCAACCATCCATCACCTTCGTTGTCTCCTAGAACTACCTCAAGCAAGACACGAGCTGTTCTCTGCCAAGGAATAGAAGCTCTCAAAGTGCTATCAAGCAAATTTGTTCCGGGCAATCAAGAGAAAAGGCCTTGATAGAAGCGATTGCTCTCGTTATATGTTTTCTTTACAAGCTTGCCATCATCAATAGTAGCTATTCAACCACTACCCGGCACGGTTCGAGAGTCATACAGACTAGTTTGAACTTTATTCCTAAGCAACAACGTCTGGTATGGTGTAGTGGCTAACATTTCGCGCTCTCATAACCTGAGGGATTAGTACCGCGTAAAAACTATTAAATAAATATACTTCTTTATTAATATTCTGAAGAAAATTAAAAAATTAAAAGCTAGGAATAAATATAAAGAAAGCAGGGATAAATAGGTACTCTGTATAAAAATCGATATTTGCAGGGATTATCTCTCTTGCCCCACTTAGCGTGATTTTAGTGTCAGCAAAGACTTTTGAAACCTACCTCCGTAAGGCGGCCGAGTTCAACCAAGCGAACAAACAGCTGAGGGCAACGTTAGATCCGCTCAAAACCATAAATATAGCCAGAAGAAGTCAGCGTAAACCTTACATAATTATCTGACGGTCTTCAGTCAACAGCATGATAGTTACAATACTTCACGTTCGTGGGGAGCTATCATCACCCTCCGAGGCCCGGATCGTAACTCAAAAATCCATCGCAACATACCCTGTACCACCGGCTATCCCCCCGATTGGGTCCATCTCCAGGCGGTGAACAACGGAGTTTCCGCGACCCTCGTCCAATGACGTATTCTATGGGGGCTGTCGGTTAATCACCGGCTTATTTGTTGTTCATGCAACAAAGTTCAGGTCACGCGATGAACTCAGAAATACAAGCAACAAAACATCCGCTTCTATTCAAGATGAGGATCTGCGAGGTAGTTCCTGACATGATGTGGTCGACTAAACTCTTGTGTCTTGCGCTGCAAGTCACGTCTTCTTTCTCTGTCCCCGCTGAAATTCCGACTGAAGAGTATCCATCGCGTAAGCCGCCTAGTAACTTTGACCCCTGATGGCGCTAACATAACCCTTGACAGCGCAAGGAACTGGCAAAGGAATGTGGAAAGATGCGTATGCAAAAGCGCAGCAATTTGTTAATCGATTGACACTCGAGGAGAAAGTCAATGTGACGCGTGGTTTCGCGGCTGATAATGTTTGCGCTGGTAACACGGGTACGATTCCGCGTCTTGGATGGCCGGGTTTGTGTCTTCATGATGCAGGCAATGGAGTGAGAGCGACGGATTTTGTGAATTCCTATCCTTCTGCTTTGCATGTCGGGGCGAGTTGGGATAAAAATTTGACATATCAGCGGGGGTATTATATGGGGAAGGAATTCAAGGCCAAAGGAGGTGGGTACATAAATCGAGGTGCACTTCTCATACTGATCATGGCCAGTCAACGTCCTTCTTGGTCCAAATGTTGGACCTCTGGGAAGAACACCATTTGGCGGACGAAACTGGGAGGGCTTCTCAGTTGATCCGTACCTGGCGGGCCAACTCAGCGCAGAATCCGTCATCGGCCATCAAGACGCCGGAGTCATCGCCAACGTCAAAGTCAGTATACACCTCAGATGCATCACCACCACTAACATTCTCAGCACTTTATTGCCAACGAGCAAGAAACCTTCCGCCGTCCTTACTTTGGAATTGAAGCAGTATCCTCCAACGTCGACGACAAGACTCTTCACGAGTACTACCTCTGGCCCTTTGTGGACTCCGTAAGAGCAGGCGTCGCATCAGTAATGTGCTCATACAACCGCGTCAACGGTACATATGCCTGCGAGAACAGCAAGCTCATGAATGGACTTCTCAAGACTGAGCTTGAATTTGAGGGGTTCGTGTTGCTGGATTGGAATGCGCAGCATAACCTTGAGAGCGCGAATGCGGGACTTGATATGGTAATGCCGATGGGGGGATCTTGGGGGGAGAATTTGACGATGGCTGTGGAGAATGGGACTGTTCAGGAGGAGAGGGTCACGGATATGGCTACAAGGTATACTCCCGCATTATGTCGACTGAGTGCTTGCTAACGGCGACAGAATCCTGGCCGCTTGGTACCTCGTCAGCCAAGACGTCGACTTTCCAACCCCCGGCATCGGAATGAAGAACCTCTCCCTTCCCCACGAACAACTCGAAGCTCGTATCCCCGAATCACGACCAACTTTGCTCGAGGGCGCTATTGCAGGGCATGTACTGGTGAAGAACGAAAACAAAACTCTCCCCTTTACTCAAAAGCCCAAGATGATATCTGTCTTTGGATATGATGCCACCGTTGCCAAGACAAAGAACACAGATAATCTTTTCCAGCTGGGATACACTTCGTCGCCCGAGATGGGACAGGCTGTTCTTGGCACTGAAGAGCATTTTGACCAAGCTGCTAAGGGAGGAACGATTGTTTCTGGTGGCAGGGCAGCCGCCAACTCACCACCATACATCAGCGATGTAAGTCTTGTCTGTTCCTCCCAAGAAGTCTACTGACTGTGGTACAGCCCCTCAGCGCGATTCAACAGAGAGCCGCGAAGGATGGAACTTGGGTAAACTGGGACCTTTCAGCCTCTAACCTAGACGTCAACGGCGCAACTGATGTCTGTCTTGTCTTCATCAGCGCCATGGCAACAGAAGGTTGGGACCGCGATGGTCTTCACGACGATTTCAGCGACACACTAATTCTCAACGTTGCATCTCAATGCGTCAATACAGTTGTTACAATTCACGCAGCAGGCATTCGTCTTGTTGATCAGTGGATTGACCATCCCAACATTACTGCCACAATCGTCGCTCATCTCCCTGGCCAAGACAGTGGCGAGGCCCTCGTGAAGCTTCTCTATGGCGAGGCTGATTTCTCAGGAAAGTTGCCGTATACATTGGCCAAGAACGAGAGTGATTATACGCCTTACAAGCCCTGTGGACTGGAAGAGGGAAGCAAGGATCCGCAGTGTGACTTCACTGAAGGCGTGTATCTTGACTACCGCTCCTTCGACGATCGGGATATCACCCCGAGGTTTGAGTTTGGGTACGGCCTCAGCTACACGAAGTTCGAGTACTCGGACTTGGTATTCAAGGTTGCTGAGACAAGTGCTTCAGCTGCTGATGATGATCTCTGGAGTACGTTTGCTACCGTTCAAGCTACGGTCTCCAACATCGGAAAGCGAGACGGTGAGGAAGTTGCCCAACTGTACGTTGCTATTCCGAACAGCCCACCTAAACAACTCCGAGGCTTTGAGAAAGTCAAGATCAACAAGAGGGAATCTGCCGAGATTCCATTTGAGCTCACAAGACGCGACCTCAGCGTCTGGGATGTCGTCAAGCAAGATTGGATTCTCCAGTCAGGAAACTACACTATTTTCGTCGGCTCCAGCAGCCGCAGCCTCCCCTTGAAGGAGTCATTCAACATAGAAGTTTAGAAGCCGAATCTATAAACTTTGAATTGAAAAATCATACAAGAATAAACGAGTTACTGTGTTCCCTCGTTGCTAGCACTCAATCCTCCACACTGCTCAAGTAATTACTCCAGGAAGAGATGTTCATGTGAGATGTAATCATGAGCGCCGCGTGATAAAAAGTCAAGACAGAACTGTCCACAGTTCATGTTGCCTGTTGCCGAGTCCGCATCGAGGTATCTATATGTGTCAGTGAAGAAGGATGCTGTTGTAGTCAGTGAACTTACAATTTATATAGGAGCATCGCCTGCGCAATACACGGTAACTTCTTCCCAGTCGCATGGCCATCATCCCGTAAATACGGCCCCAAAAACAAACGTATTCCATCGAGATGTAGCAACGACGCCCCAGTAGTCTCTGAATCATAAGCCTCATACCTCAAAATCAAGAACCACATCGTAAACAGCGCATCGACCACCTCCTGCGCAATAAGAAGTTCCTTCGCTCGCAGCTCCATATTCGCAACTGCGATGAAACTCCTCATCACGCCGGGATGCACATTCGCGATGTTCGCATAGATATACGAGAAGTTAATCCAATGCCAGAGCTTTCCGTAGCTCACCACCATGGTCGAGTAAGGGATATATGCGAAAGCCGCTCTGTCCTGCCCACTCAACTGCAGTGAATTCGCAAGCTGTTTATGCGCTGCTGATAGATGCGACCGTGGAAAGTGAAAGTCTGGCCGCTCGCCGGCGAAACAGGACTTCCAGAGCCAGAACTCGCAGGCGATTCACTCGACGCCAATAACCGCGGACTCCCTTACGCAGGACTCTCAACCCTCTTCCCCCTTGCACTACTAAGTGCCTGGCCCGGTTCGAGCCATTCACACTTGCTAGGACTGTTCTCACAGCGTTTGCAAATAGGTCTTTGCTCATCACACTTGACTTTTCGGATACGGTATGTCAAACACCCTCGATGAATATTTTTGTTCGCAGCGTTATCGGAAAGGATAATGGTGTTCCGGGCGTACTGTTTTTGGAACGCGCTTTTCGGCGATCTGCGATGGGTGTGGGCATGGCGGGCGGAGATATGACTCGGGAATATAGATGCGCTGGGAAGATAACATGGGATCGTGTATTGTGTACTCTGTAATTGTGATGCAATGTCCGACTGAATCAGTTTTTTCCTCCCTTCGTCAGGGCGTTAAAGTCTAGGCTGCGGGGGTGAGTTGGGGCTGGGATCGGGATTGGGGAGAAATTTGTGATAATGACTGCATGGGGGACGTTTCCAAGGATGAGCCAGGGATGTCGGGAGGGGATACTGATGAATTGAGTTTGTGTTAGTACGAAAATTGCTAGGCTTGATGATTATTTCCAAGGTCTCTGCAGCTCACGTCGCATTGTCCACTCTATCATATCAGCTTTATAACCGTAACGTCGGATACGGGGAAACCTGTTAAACCCACAACAGCCTGATTAGCAACGCAATTGCACCTTTCAAGCTGCAAAACCAGAAGTAGCTAGGTCACCTGACCGGCCACTTCTCAATTAGGCATAGTGCAATGCAAAACCCATTTTTACTATATAAGCTAGCTAGACAGTTAATAAAT
>VYWZ01002573.1:0-16481 GCA_008711595.1 Fusarium xyrophilum
ATGGAAATCAAGAAGCGGGACGAAAGGGAAATGGAGGGACATGGGGAATATGCTAACTTGTGATTGAAGAAGGGAACGCGGGCTATTCAGAAGTTGAAGAAGAAGCTTCATGGAAAGAAGTCAGCATAGTTTGGCCACACAACCTGTGAGATAGATTTACGAGACTAGGATTGACCCATTCACTCGGTGGCATAGAAGAACTATAAATGGGAGGAGGTGGAGGAGGGGGAGGAGGGGGCATCACCTGTACTTGATTGCGGGAAGTCCTGGGGAGGACCATGGGGGGAGGCGGTGGAGGTATTCTTCTTTTCGGAGCCTTTTGAGGATTCCTTATCCGAGCATTTGAAGACGCAGGTCGAGGGCTCCGAGGGAGCGCCAACATAGAAGGTCTCGCAAACAAATTACCCTCTCTTATCAAAACTCGGCTGAGCTGCTGGTAAATGTCATCCACTTCACTATCATCCTTATCCTCATTCTTCTCTTTCTTATTCTTGGGGCGGGACGATGCACTTCTGGTTGGTGAGTCCATCCATGTTCACTATTTGCTTAAGATAGACTGGTTATGAGATAAATGAAGAGTTGTTGAGGTGAGAATGGATCAGGCTGAGGAGTTGTCAGCCGCAGGTGTCCTTCTCTCGGGAAGTGCCATCTTACCCTATGCTACAGTTCTGGACCATTTCGCTGTTCTACAGAATCTTTGACATTGATGTCTTCAGGGCCACTGGATATCTTCAAGATTCTAACCACGAGAAATGCGGGTCTGTTTGGCTGGATGGCTTTGAAGAAACCGAGTTCTTTGAATCGCGCGGCTTCTTTGAGATAAAACTTCTTTCCGAAACATCCGACCCTGTTTCTTTGGCTAAACATTGGGTACAAGAGAATGACCGCATAGAGAATGCGATTGCACACAGGTATACTTTGGGTGAAGAAGTATATACGAAGATACGATCAGAATGTATTTGATACTCAATATCTTGCAGCGGTTTCCCAAAACGTGGGACGCCGACGGATCTCCCATCAAGGATTATCGCAACTTGGCAGCATATCAGCGGGCGGTACGATCGAGTACGGAGTCTGGGTACAGAAGCGAGATTACCATGTTCCTCACAGGGACTTTCTCGGTATCGAGAAGGATCAATTCTGGTGGATTCCCCGATCCCATAATGTCCCTCGTTGGAAGCATGTTATGCGGTTTGACACAAATGGGTTTGAAAACTACCAGAAGGGTTTGGATCGCTTTGGCTTCCCTTACTCTGATAATGAGTCTGACGCCGAGTCTCACGACGGTTCGAGCACCAGGTCGGACAAAGAGTCTAGTGTAGATGACGGTTCCGTTGATGAACGTGAGGAGAAAGATCCCGAAGAGGTTGAGAATATGTTTTATACACTGGAAATCTACCCGTTAGGCCTGGTGTCATATGACGACTTCCTCAACTTCGAAAAGCCCATGGATTATCGGCCAAGCCCACCAGATGTATCCCACGCCAGAAGCATACTTTTGCCATAAAGGCCTCCCTGCCGAGATATCAGATCGCATCCTCGAGTATGCCGACTACATCCCAAGAGGAAACCTCCCTGTCCCTGGACAGCCACTGTATCCTCAATGCAGGCAGGCGCTGGACCGCTATCTTGAACACTGCTGGCAGCTTATTGTCCGATGCTGTATGTTAGGTCATGAACTTGATGGGAGAGATGGCATGGATATTGAGAGTTTTTTAGAGGGGGGGAGGTGAAAGATTGCTTGTTGGAGCTCTTCAGCTGTAGATTTGATGGTGTACACGAGAGCTTTTGCGGTTTTGATGCGGGACCTATTGAGAACTTTGAGGTTCAGAGGCAGATAATGGGGTGACTTCTTTCAATTAGTTATGTATACATTGGTCTCTTGTCTATTGTCTCCTGTGAGAGAAATTGACTACGTGCAAAGTACTGAGATCAACTGAACATCTGTTTAAACCACTTCTTCTATGTTAACTCTCAAGGATTGCTTTTGTTGGTTTTATTATAGGCATAATAAGAATACTTCAATCGTTACATCAGGATCACGGCAGTCTCTACCCGTCTTGGTTTTGGGGTACAATAATAACAGGGTAAAGGCGCATTGAAGTTAATGCGGTGACGAACCGCGATAGTCTTCAGTCCTCTCTCTCTCTGTCTCTCTCTTCGATAACGCGCGATTATGGCAAGACCGAACAACTTATTATCACATCCTGGATCCTCGCAATGGATTCGCTTCCAGATGAGATATTGCATAAAGCATTTGCCGAACTGGAGGACCAGATGCCTCTAGATAAATGGCAGTTGTATGGAGCCCGACTGGATCATAAAGACTCAGCCGCACTCCGCAACCTCTGCCTGGTCTGACGCCAATTCCGGCGTATCGCACAACCTTTGCTGTGCCGTACCATTGTCATCGAAGGCCGCAAAGGCGCAAAGGTCATCAGCACTCTTCTTTCCCGAACGTTCGTCGAGAATCCGCAGCTCGCAGAACAAGTTCGCGCCGTCTCTCTGACTGATTGTGTCGAGTTCTCGGCGCAGGTGAAGATATCAGGTGAGGATGCAACCAAGGCGCTCGTGCAATCAGCAATGGATAAGCTGGACATCCCGCCTGCCCTCAAAAGTACGATGAAGAGACATATTGCAGATTCTGGCACTGCTGCTCTTATCCTAGCATATATGCCTCATGTGCAGGTCGTCGACTGCACTATTGGTGACAGGACAAAGATACTTCCCTGGCTGTTGAGCGCGAGCCCGGATGCAGGAAGGCCCTTAGGCTGGCTTGAAAGAGATAGAAAGGCTAAAGTTTCTCATAACAAAGATAGCGACGAGGTACAAGAAGGGAATTACTTTTCCGATGATGAATATTACGTTACAAAAAAGGAAGAGTATGACTTTTCTGATAAGGAACCTTACGTAGTAGACCACAGGAAAGAATTCAACAAGGAAGAGTACCAACAGAAGGGCATTTCCAAGGGTACATTTGCAAAATATTGCTTTGCAAACCTCACCGAAATTCGTCTTAGGGCGGTAGAAAATCCAAAAGCCATCAAGGTTCCGTGGTTTATCGAGCCTCTACTTCTCAACTCTAGGCTCGAAACACTTCAAACGCTCGGCACAGCCTGGTATGGCGATAAACTAAACTACTTTGTGTGGCCTGAGCACAAGAACTACAACCTGGAGTACTTCGGCCTCGTGGAATCATACGTCGATGCCGCAGGACTAAGCACAATTCTCGCTCGCTGCCCGAAGCTGAAGGGAATCTCGATTAGACTACCCGTTGGGAATAGGGATGTACTGGTGAATGATGACATGGGCTACGATGAGGAAGAAGACGGTACCCTCAGCTGTGATGACTTTGGGGATCTTCTTCGAAAACATGGCCAGAATCTAGAAAAGTTCGACTTGAACACTTATCTTTTTTTGAGAGTAACCGCACATATCAGCGAAATCGTGGCCCAGGGGGACGAATGGTTGGTTCCCTCCGAGAACTCAAATCCCTCAGACACCTCGGAGTCAGCACTTTCACGACTGAGTGAAGTTCTTCACTTTCTGCCAGAATCGCTTGAGACCCTTCACCTATATTGTGGTGAAATCTGGAATACACAGGATCGGGTAGAATCTGAACGTGAGCTGCATAACGAGGACGTTTATAACTTGCTTCTCGACGGCATGCCTAATCTCCACGAGCTCCGGATAGAGAGATGTTCATCAAGTACAAGTCATCGAACTCGCTAGTCTGATCCCCTGATCTCTGTTCCCTCCTCAAAATTTGTTGATAAGAGGTGCCGCAGCGCGAGAAGAGGGATCTTGGTTAACCTATGGCGTGATGGGCGCAGAAGAACACAGTTCACTTGGAGGTGTTGCTACTACAAAACAAGATTAATACATCTTATCTGACAGAGCCTTCGAATAATATTTCAGGACATCATCATGGGTGTAACTTACTTGGGTGGTAATATTCCCGGTAGATATGATCACTAATATGGAGAGCATTGCGAGGTCGATACCTGCATCAAAGCGGCATGTTATCAACGCATAAGAGCTAAGTGGAACAAGTCCTTACTTGTACAAACATGCATGAAGCCAAAGCTTTAGCGGGCAAATAACGATGCATCTTTCTTGGAGCTAGTCTCAACAACAAACCACAATGACATACATCTTGTCCGAACAGTCATCTTGCCTGCCGGAATCAAGAATGCGAACCACGCCAATCACCAAAGTACGAGACCAACATAAAGGCAAGCAAAAGTTTGGCTGCAGTCATCTTTATCAGCTATGGCAGCCTAGCCCAGCCTGCATCACCACACCCCCTCATCCAAGAACCTCACGCGCCATTGGCCAACAATCGACCAACTGACCTAGATACAGTGACATCGAAGCCCGCATCCTAACCAGTTTCCGCTGCAGATGAAAAAAAACAAGGGTCGTAGGGCTGTTGGTACCGTGAAACAAAAGTGTATCAGCAGATGCTCATGATGGTTGCCTCTTTGTGGGACTCGACGGATGTTTCAAAATGGGTGTCATGGCTCCCGATTCTGCTCTTTTTCTTTTTCTGCACTTTCTGTCTATGAATAACTTGAATTTTGCCTCTTGAGTCTTCAGTATGGGCGTTCCCTACATAAACGCGCGCCAAGAGGTGCAGGTTATAACGCAGACTGTATCCCTCCCCACGACCACTTACACCACGCAAGTCACGCTAGGCGTGGCTTCGGCTCCAGCCACGGACCGTCCCGTCGTGGCGTCTCGACACAGCGGCGATGGCTTAAGCAGTGCGCAAATCGGTGCAATAATCGGATCCATCGTTGGGGTATTCGTGCTCGCTTTTATTGTGGTATGTTGCTGTCGAAGACCGAAGCAGCCCAAGAAGCGGAGGAGTCATCGGAGCAGTTATGCTGATTCTTCGGATGGTTGGTCTGAGAGGATGCCGAACGAGAACTGGGTGAGGCCTGTGTCTGTTCCTGTTGCTAGACCTGTTCTTGTTCAGTACCCATCACCGGCTGTGCAGAGGGAGCAGATTCCGGGGGGACCGAAGTTTCCGACTTATAAGGCGATTCCAATTCCTAACCCGAGAAGGGGAGAGAATCCACCGAGGACATATTGGCGATAGGCTGCCATGTCTGTAAGCAGAGGTTCATAGGGTGAATGAGTTATGAGAAATGTGAGATGAAGGATGCGACAACGACAAATGAGATGAGGGATGGGGAAGTGAGCTGCAATGTATTGCAGTCAGGCATCATGTGGGAGGCATTTACAGTCAGCAAGCAAGCGAGCGAGCATTTTCATTTACCACGACGCTGAAATAAACATAAGGAGCATCGCAGTCAAACACATTCATATAATCTATACACTAATTCATCATCATCGTACCCTCATCATCCCTCTCCATCACCACTCTCATGCCATGCTTAGACAACAACCTTGGTCTTATGGTTGCACTTGTGCGCATTGCTAGCAAGAGTCTTCTTCTTCTGCCACTGCTCAAAACGCGCCGCAACAGCTCGCTTGCTCTTGGGGTTAGCAGAGGTCTTGTCTCGTGCAGGAACGCCTTTGAGGCTAAGAGCGAACTGGGCAGCAGCACGGCCAGCAGTCTTGGTGTTGAGGGTCAAAGCACCCCAGTGGATGTTGTTGATGGTGTCGCATTCCAAGTGATAGCAAGGATCGGTCTCAGCATCAGCACCGGTGAAGATTCCGGAGGAGGGGATGCCGAGTTCGACGAAGGCGGCGTAGTCGGAAGACTCACCAAACTCCCTGTGAAACTGTGAGTAATGTTCTTGCGAATAGTGTGCGGCTGGACTGACTCCCACTCGACGGTCTTGCCCTTCTTGCGGAGCCAAGCAGCCAGGAGATCTCCTCCAACTCGGTCAGCGGGCCTGCTAGCCTGGACCCAGTACTTGGGCTTAGGAGAACCGATCATGTCGTAGTTGAAGTAGAATCGGATTCTGTCAGCTTCCTCCTCGGTGAGTTGCTCGCCGTAGTAGTATGATCCAGCAAGACCACTCCTGTATCACGAATCAGTCAACAGCAGAGAGACGTGGACTGTGTCACTCACTCTTCAGCACCCCACCATGCAAAGCGGACCTTGTTCTTGTAGCCAGTGTACTTGGTGAAAGACTTGGCAATCTCAAGAATACCGGCAGTCCCACTACCATCATCATTGATACCGGGACCAGCTTGGACACTGTCAAGATGAGCACCCATCATGACAACGTTGTTGGGATCACCCTGCTTAGTCTCTGCGATGACGTTCCAGGTCTCACGGGTCTCATAGAAAGAGTCCACCAGCAAAGTGACCTCGAGCGTCTCACCATCCTCAATACGTGCTCTCCAAGCAGTTCCAACTTCAAGAGGCATCACACCAACAGGGACGATGAGCTCAAGGTTCTCAGCACTGAGAGTCGCACTGGTGATGCCCTCGCCAGGCTGGTTGTTGACAAGGAGAACACCACGAGCGCCGGCCTGCTTTGCGAGCTTGAGCTTGTCCGAGATAGCACACGAGCCGCGCTTAACAAGAGCGAGTTTATCCTTGGCATCGACATCCTCCCATTGGTCCGCGAAGCATCCAGATCCGCGCTCATCGTCAATTGGGACGAGAACAAGAGGGGCAGTGACACCATCGGGTGTAGGTGTGCCGACGTTGTAGATGAGGGTAATGACATAGACGTCCTCACCATCGGGGCCTCGGACCCAGATATCTTTGGTCTGCTCGAAGGTGTAGTTGAAGGGCTGGATGTAAGTATTGAGATGCTTTCCGGACTGGCCCTTGAGCTGCTCGGAGATGTAGTCGACAGAGGCCTTGTAGCCGGGGAAGCCAAAGGCTCGGTTGCCGCCGTTCTTCTTGGCGATTGTGTTGAGGTCCTCAAGGGTCTTGCGGAGACTGTGAATGTTAGTGGTGTTTAGCCAGATGACCAAGGTTTGACATACTTGGACTTTTTAATGTCACTCTCAACTTGACTGGGAGTCAGCTTTTTGGTAGCCGACACCTCGGAGAAGAGGAGAGCTCCGTAGAGCAAAGTATCAAGAAACTTCATGATGATAATTATCAATCGAGTAACAATGTCTCTTGAAGACGATAATGTAAATTGACAGGAACAGATCCCTGGATCAATCATCGTAGCAAAAGAACAGTCCCTAAACAATGCGATAGATCCTTCCCTTTTATACCAATACAGTTGCCATCCGTACAGGTAGGAGCCACAGCCACAGCTGCACAGCGCTCGTCGCTACTACTGATTGAATGGCGCAGTACCTAAGGTGGGCAACTACAACTCAGGGGCCCCAATGCAACAGCGTCTAGCAAAGCTCACATGGAACCCATCGGTAGACGATGCGAAAATGGCAGATCGCAACATTGCACAGTCTTGGCATCGACTGGTGCTCACGACCCATGTCGAGGCGCCAACGATAAACAAGCATGGAAGAGACAAGATCTACAAGGAGGTGCGGGGTGGAAGCCAGGTCCGGGACGGTAATGGTAGGTTCGAGCAAGTGGCGGAGGAACTATTGTAAACGGTTCGAGGACTTTTGAAGAGGGGGAATAGGTATGCTTGCTTTTAGCTAGACTGGTTGTCAAGAACTGGGATGAATGCCCGAGGATGATGGAATTTGGTGAACGGTTCGAGTGTGACTGAGGTTACGGTGTCATGGGAAGAACATTGATGTGCTTCTGTCATTACCAGCGCCAAGGTGGAACAAGGCAACAGTATGTGTTCGTACATACAATGTGCTGATTGTCACTGTATCTCAATAATTTACTATGAACGATAATTCATCTTCTTTCCAGGCATCATGGAGTTGAGATAGACATAACAATAGGTCGACTTCAACTACATTTAAGCTTAATGCGTAGCTTAACTTGATCCAAAACTTCATGATACCGATGCTCCCGGGTAAGTCAACGGCTTTCGATTCTCGCAGAACCGAGCATTGATCTCCTGACATCTTCACCGCCTACCGCATTCCGCCCTCTCAACCTTCTAACTTAGCTCACGTTCTAGAACGGTTTTAAGAGGATACACTCGGCATTGGCGGGGCACAAACCGGCCCCGCCGCCTTTAGCCTTTACCATTAGCTAACAATGTTTGTGTCCCGTATGAGAAACTCTTTTTTCCTTTCCTCTTCATTATTTCTTCTCCAATCTAAAATACAACAATTGTTCCAAAATGGCTTCTCAGGTCCCTCACGTTCCGCCTCGCGCTGCTACTGTCTTATCAGCGACAGAGCTCATCGGAAATACTCCTCTCGTCAGACTCAACAAGATCCCCCAGTCGCTGGGCATCGAGTGCGATGTCTACGTCAAGCCAGAGCTGTTCAGCGCTGGAGGCAGTGTCAAGGATAGAATTGCCCTGCGCATGATTGAAGAGGCAGAGAAGAGCGGAAGAATTAAGCCTGGTGACACTCTTATCGAGCCTACCAGTGGAAACACGTAAGATCACCACATTTTCGAAGCTCTCTGGTCTCAGCTGACTGTAACAGTGGTATCGGTCTTGCTCTTGTCGGAGCTATCAAGGGCTACAAGACTATCATCACACTCCCCGAGAAGATGTCCGCCGAAAAGGTCTCCGTCCTCCGTGCCCTCGGCGCAACCATCATCCGTACTCCTACACAAGCTGCTTGGGATGCCCCCGAGTCCCACATCGGTGTTGCCCGCCGTCTCGAGAAGGAGCTTCCCAACGCCCATATCCTTGACCAGTACAGCAACGAGAACAACCCTCTCGCCCACGAGTTTGGCACCGCCGAGGAGATCTGGGAGCAGACCGCCGGCAAGATCAACGCTATTGTCGCTGGTGCTGGTACTGGCGGTACCATCACTGGTCTGGCTCGTGGTCTGAAGAAGCACAACAAGGACATCAAGGTCATTGCTGCGGATCCCCACGGCAGCATCCTGGCTTTGCCTGAGCTTCTGAACGAGGAGCATGCCAATGAGTCTTATAAGGTGGAGGGTATCGGATATGATTTCATTCCCGACGTGCTTGATCAGCAAATCGTTGATAAGTGGTACAAGACCGATGACCGGCAGTCTTTCCACCTTGCACGACGACTTATCGCCGAGGAGGGTATCCTCGTTGGTGGCAGCTCTGGTTCCGCCATGGCTGCCATGCTCCTCGCTGTCAAGGAGTACAACTTTAAGAAGGGCGATGTCATAGTTGTTGTCCTGCCCGATAGTATCCGAAGCTACCTCTCCAAGTTCGCTGATGACGACTGGCTCGCCGCCAACGACCTCCTCCCCGTCAATGGTGTTGAATCCACCGTCAACCGCAACAGCCAGAAGAAGACTACCGACCCTTACGAGGGCGCCACCATTGCCTCTCTGCGACTCAAGCCCGTCACATCTGTCGGTGCCAACTCCTCCTGCTCCGAGGCCATCGAGACCATGCGCGACAAGGGCTTCGATCAACTCCCCGTCCTTTCCGCCAACGGCCACAAGCTCGTCGGGCTCGTCACACTGGGCAACCTCCTAAGCTACATCTCCCGCGGCCGCGCCACCGCCCAGAGCCCCGTATCAGACGTTATGTTTGACTTTGCGCGCCTCGACGAGATCGTCACTGATCCTCGCGAATTCGCTTCCCCCATCAACCCCGGCAAGCGCAGACAATTCGTCGAGATCACAAAGGACACGCCCCTCACCACACTTAGCAAGTTCTTCGAGTGGAACAGTGCAGCGGTCGTCACTGAGAAGACTGACGACTCCAAGTCTCTGTCTAAGCCTATGGCTATTGTTACAAAGGTTGATCTCCTCACATGGATGATCAACAAGAAGTTGTAGATGGGAGAAAACCTCGCCAGAGGAGGGGGGAACGAGTACTCATGTTTTCAACGACATTCACGTCTGGCGTTCCAGGATACCTTAAAGGAAAAGATGGGATTTTTTTGGATAGACTGAATTTTGGGCGGTAGACTCAACATCTACATGGCATTTGCGATGGAATCAGCTGCACAAATTAAAAAAATGTCATTAATATAATTGTGTCATCCCATTTCTCCTCCTGTGATGTACTAATCACCGCTGTTATACCCGCTGAGCGATCCACCACCACCACTTGTCTGCTCCGGGGCCATCGCCAGTGACGTTTCCAGGGAGGACATCAACATCGATGTCGAACTCCTGGAGCTGGCTGAAGGTGAACTTGGAGGAACCGTACTCGCCCAGCCAAGAATCCTGCTCCTCCGAGCCAATGTCGTCAGATCCGACGCCCGAGTCCAGCAGCCCCTTGCTTCGCGAAGCACGAATTCTTGTCAGCTCGGCTTCGAGATTAGACTTGACAAGCGTCGATGGCAGAGCGGTAAAGAGGTCCATCTTGTTGGCGGCGATGAGAATAGGGATCGAAGCCTTGACCTTGGCGGTGGTAGCGCGCTTCTGCAGGAAAAGCAGCACGTCGTAGAGATACGCAGCGGTGGGCGCAAGAACCTCGGGCTCTCCGATAGCAGCGGCATCCACCAAAAAGACAACGGCCTTTAGTTTTTCAGTGCCGCCCAGCTTGCCCATCGGCACGTTTCGCAGCTTTCCATGTCCAGGAGTATCGACGAGCAAGAACTTGGTGTATGTACCATCGTGGGTATCGTGGTTACGGTACGAGTGCTTATTCTCCGAGTCGGTAGAGGCGTTGAGCTCGACATCGTGCGACACCTGGGAAGTGTGCGTCTCGGTACCAGAAGCGCCGCGCTCAAAGAGTGTGAGAAGTGATGTCTTGCCAGCGTTGGCGGGACCGAGAAGGAGGACGCTAGGGGCGATGGTGTATGTCCTTGATGAGGAGAGGATGAGATGAAGAATTATAGGGGCACCGATGATGATAAGTGCACCGATGATGATTGTGGCGAGCGAGGGTGTCATGATGGCCTCGACAGTTGCGATGAAGTCGGCCATGGTGGGCGATGTGCGGCACCAATTGGCGCCTGAGTCGTCGCGGTAGCTGTCGATGGTAGAGGAGAGGGAGGACAGTCCAGGGCCCTCTGTAAGCTCGCCACAGCCTCGTTGACGTCGAACGCGATCGTTGGATGATGCTATTCAGACAGTTGCTGTTAGTTTGACAAAGATGTGCGAATGGAAGCGATACCTGGCCAGCAGCCCACTGGAAGCAAGCTCCTAGACAGGCGTCCCCACATCGGTAATCAGCCTCAGCCACAGCCGCGAACGACAGGAAGTACGTTGCGTCCAACGAGCGAAGACGTCGAAATCCCACTGGAACAGAAAGGGGATAAGGGGAAATGGGACGTAATCAGCCCCAAAAAGACCCTGTTGATTAAAGGCAATGGCAGTTCCGGTTCCCTAGTGCAGACACGAGGGGAGCCCCAAACTTGGATTTTCGAAGACAGGCGAGGTCAATCAATCAAGTAACTTGGAAGATCTTGTGATGTATGATTGAATTGTGGAATTGAATTTAAAACAGACCACACAATGTACTCTTTTGCTCACTACCAAGGTAGCTGGTTGGTAATAATACTTTAAAAATAAGGATAAAAAGAACCAGCTTCATCTCTCAGCCCTGAGCTTTTCTCGCGGGCGGCTTTCCCCATAGGGGAGGGTCTGAGCTCAGCCTCTCGGCATCACGGCTTCAGTAATACGTAGGCCTACTCCACGCGCTCACTGCCTTCCAAAATTCAGCCAAGACTCAGCCAAGCCCATTCACTTCCATTTCCCCCCTTCCTCCATGCTCCATGCTCCATGCTCCATGCTCCATGCTCCATGCTCCATGCTCCATGCTCCGTCCTTCACTGCTTCTCTTTTCTTATCGCGCGTGTGTACAAGCTCTGATAGATAATGTTTATGTACGAATAACTAGTCGACTTTCTCAATCATCTTTCGTCCTTGCCCAGTATCGCCTTGCTCCTCCCCGCGCTACAAGCCAGCCTGCCATGGGGAGCACCAGCACCTGTTCGACCTCTGGCCAGACCGCGCCCATCCAGATGACGGGCAAATCGAATGCCGCTACGCCAAAGCTGAATAACGAAGTCGAGATGGGTAGTCTACCGGGAGATACGCAGGCCCAGGGGGAGGATATCATGCAGATCGCTAGGATAGGAGACGTAACGGCCATGGAGAAGCTTTTCGAGTCGGGCGACTACGATGCGACCTACCATGACGACGAGGGTATCACGCCCTTACATGTGAGTTCCAAGCGATGCGACGATTGTCGAGATGATGGGGGACTTTTGCTGACTATGCGTACAGTGGGCTGCGATTAACAATCAATATGCGATGTGCAAATTCTTGATCGAACACGGCGCCGAAATTAACAGAAAGGGCGGAGAATCGGTAGCGACAGCTCTTCAATGGGCAGCCCAGCGATGCCATTACTACACCGTCAATCTACTCCTCCAGCACGGCGCGGACCCTCTCATCACCGATGCTCAAGGTTACAACACGCTTCACATCTCGACTTTCAACGGCAACGTCCTTCTGATAGTCCTCCTGCTTCACCAGGGAATCCCCGTAGACGTTGTCGACACGTTCGGCCACACTGCGCTCATGTGGGCTGCGTACAAGGGCTTCCCTCAATGCGTTGATCTGTTCCTTCGCTGGGGCGCAAGCGTCCATGCGACGGACGAGCAGGGCTTCACCGCGCTGCACTGGGCGCTCGTCAAGGGAAGCCCGGGATGTATTCTCAAACTTATAGAGTACGGCGCCGATCGATTCGCAAAGACGCAGACGGGTAAGACTCCTGCTGTCACAGCCAACGAGCTTAATACGGAGGGCGCCTGGCACAGAGCGCTTCGAGAATGCGGTTTCAACGAGGACGGTCATCCTGCTGTGCCACCTTGGCCTGGTGCCAGCTATTTCTTGAAGGACAAGAGGGCCTTCGTCACGAGGTTCTTGTTCATCTGGCCGTTTGTTCTGGTTTGGGGCATGCTTATGGCTGTTTCGAGTGCGCCTGTTTACATTGGCGTTCCTCTTGGATTCGCTGTAGTTTACGGTGTTCAGTGGGTTGCTCAGCAAGTACTGGAATATGCGCCTCCTGATATGCGACACTTTCACAAGACTCCTTGGCTCACCGGCATCTTTGCGGCCACGCTCTTCTTAACAGGTGCGAATTGGTTGACGACAGTCCTCTTTGCCACAACACTTGGCGCGAGTGAAGGTCACGGCCATACCTTTCTCAACCTCTTCTTCGGCATCCTCTTGGGCTTCACCGCGTACTTCTATATCGCCAGCATGAGACACGACCCGGGTTTTGTGCCAAAGATGAACGGAATTGCGGAGCAGAAGGCTGTCATCGATGGACTATTGTCGCAGTGGAAATACGACGAGACCAATTTCTGTGTTACTTGCATGATTCGGACGCCACTTCGAAGCAAGCACTGCCGCCGATGTCAACGATGTGTCGCCAAGCATGATCACCATTGTCCTTGGGTTTACAACTGTGTCGGCATTAACAACCACCGACACTTCTTCTTCTACCTTATCTCGCTGACCTTTGGTATTATCTCATATGACTTTCTACTGTATTACTGTAAGTTCACGATCCCCTACTCTGACGTTATACCCATGCTGACAATGCTGTAGACTTCGAAACCATCAGCAGCAACGCTTCGGATAGCTGCAACGTTCTTAGCCCGAACCTGTGCAAGTTCATCAACGCTGATTCGTACACTGCGATCTTGGCCGTCTGGATTACGCTTCAACTCCTCTGGGTCACCATGCTTTTGTTTACCCAGTTCATTCAGGTAGCTCGGGCTATGACTACGTATGAGAACATGTTTGGTGTCAGGGACGGAACTGCGATTACCGCCCTCACATCTACTGGCGCCTCTCTCGACCCCAACCACCCATCTCTATCCGCAACAGCAACTTCTGGTGGTCACCACCACAAGCACAAGGGCGGCATGCTCAAGTCTCTGAGTCGTACCCTTGGCGTAGACCCCTTTATCGAGACCATTACCGGCCGAGGTGCCGTTTCCACCAAGAACAAGCGCAAGAAGAAGAACCCCTACAGCCGAGGCTGCATTGCCAACTGCAAGGACTTTTGGTGCGATCCGGCGCCTATCTTTGGCCAAAGAGAGAACGGAGCTGCTGTACTTGGTGGCGAGAGAGTTGACTACACAGCCATGTACGAGAGTCCTGGTCTGATGCAGTTAACGGGTCGTAGAGAACGTGGTGGTTACGAGGCCGTTGGAACGGAAGAGGTTTAGACGATGACGAGCTCTGCTTTTGGGAACTGAGGAGTCGTTAATCGGGACACGTTATACGACCGGCGGCAACTATATAGAGATTGGTGGTGAATGACGGGTGAATGATGCATTACGACTATGTATGCGGGTACTCGGTAGAGTATTCTGGTAGACCAGGGGCTTCAAGAAAAGAATAGAGGCGTCTTCATTATGACCATTCTTCTCTCTTTTTTCTTGTACTCTAGTGGAAAGTGCTCAGTTGGGTACGGGATATATGACGAGAACTGTATACTAGCAGTGGATGTGATGTTGACCTTAGCGGCAAGGGCGTCTAGATGAAGAAATTGTATTTGCAAGTTTAAGTTTCAGAGCTGTCAGAAGTTGCTGTGAAGCCTACAGGATCTAGACGATCACGAACTATTGCAAACTAGGACCATGGCTCCCGTGCTGATCGGTTACAAACGGTCAGAACGTTACTGAGGAAGGCTACGAAGCGTTCGTGCCACGATAGAAGCTAGACCAGCCTCCTGCTCGTGTAATATATATCGCGGAAGAATTGTCTTCAAGGACTGCTAACACCTTCTCAGTGGCGAGCTTGAAACATTATATATCAACAACCTTCGCAGAGTCCCCAATCGCAACTCACGCTCAAGACTGACCTCGTTCCAACTCCAATCAGAACACCCAAAGCCCATCGATCTTGCGGGCCTCCGATCTCAAGAAGATCGCAATATCAGCATGGAACTCGGTCAGAGAAAGCCATGCATGTATGTATGTACGGAGTACGGATAGGTGATACGTGATATTTCACGGGAACTTTGGCAAGGGCTTCCTGGGTGGGACATTCTTGCGAGACCGGGGGTAGTGTTATCTTACGGGGGAGAGAAAGGTGGTCAGCACTTTTGTAAAACAGGGAATTCGGCAGTTGAGTTGTGATCTTGCATAGCTGCAGGAAGCTGGTTTCGTGTTGATTGGGAGGGAGGGGTTATATGCGATCGGGTCAAGGTCTCGGTGACAAAGGTCCATCATAGCGTAGAGCAGCTATTGTTGATGAGAGGAGAGTGAGTGAGAGTGAGAGGGGATTTACAAGGTCATTCCCGTCTTTCTCAACGGTTGCAGGGGTAGATGGTGAACAAGCAGGTCAGCCACCGTTGGTACCTGCATCACAATAACCCTAACCGAGGTGTAGACTATCATAAGCGGTTTTTGCTTTTTACCACAAGCCATGGTCTGATTCCTCGATTCAGCCTTTTGCCGGCTTGCGTGCCCGTTAAGAGATGAGAGAAAACTGTGACATTTCCGGGCGGGACCGCGCACAAAGAATTGAACAGTCATAAATTATCCTTGGGGTCATTGTGGTTATAGCAATGAATATTGATACCGGATCGACCGGCTGTAAATTGTGATAACTCACTTTGCCAAGGACCCTGAAGAACGATGGGGTCTCGAGTCTGTCTCGAGAGAAGCAATAGCATGTTGAATGATTGAGCTGTAATATTTACGAGAACCCAGGTACCTCTGTTTAATAATCTGCGGATGGATGAGAGAAAGACTCGTGTGTAAGCTGCATCTCGTTCCTGAATCTTCCCCGTGTAAGTGGAGATAACTTGGACACAACTCAGGGCTTGCACACGGATACGCAGAACCTCAATGTCTCGCATACGGAGTACACTCTCTAAGTACCGACTTTAAGCAACCCATTCAACGACAAGTGTGTCAATGCTTAGTCCCCAGAACAAGGGTCCCGTGGGCGGATCCTATCTGTGGTCTGACGAAATATCAACTGATGATGAGAATCTCTCGTCAAGAAGGCTCTTCGGCGGACTAGACATCGTTGGCAGAGAGTCTAGAAGAGCAAGCCACTCGGAGGCTTTTCGTCTTGTCTCTTTAAAAGCGTCCCGATCGGTTCCGGAATTTGGTGTTGGTTGTTAGTTACCGTGGAGGCACGGATGTTCAAGATTGTCGTTGCTTTGTTGATATAGACGATGTCTCGTTGTATCTTCAGCGATCTGTATCAATGTACTTGTGCCCAGATGTTCTCTCGTTTTCCGCGACCACGGGGTTCATAACGACGAGATCATTGGTAAAGAACTAAAGAGGAAACAAGAGCGAAACCATAAGAAACATATTGACCAGTGATAAGATCAGTGAAGCTCGCTTTCAAGAGAAAACGAAAGTGTATTGTCGGCAGGCATGTATTAGTATCCTCTGAGGCCACGATCGGCAAGCCCGGATTGGTATGTCGGGCTGCATAGACGGTATATTCGTATGTGTGGGGTGAAGAGGTTATACCTAAAGGGGGCTATTCTATGTCTATAGGGGGTCTTACTGCCTTTAGAGATAACTTTAATAGTATTTTTACCTACCTTAATTAATATAAT
>VYWZ01002574.1:0-13221 GCA_008711595.1 Fusarium xyrophilum
ATATAATCTAGATTGAAATCCGCTAAGTATATAATCTATTACTTAAATTATCTAACTTAGGAATAGCCTCCTACTTAGATTCTATAGACCGTATCAAGTGTGCCTATTCGTATCGATTAGATCAGGGCCTCAGGGATTAAGCCCAGGAAGTTGCTCATCTGCGCTGCTGCAGGTCCAGTAACACCTTATCCCTTACAGCTTAGCGCCCGATCGCGTCCAGGCTTCTTCTTCCCTCTGCGGCGCCGGTTAGCGGATCGCCCGGTGCTGAAAGGAGCCCCTCAAGCCCCCTGCCTTGTCCAGAGCTCGCCCAGCTGGCAACTGTGGCTCCACATGTAAAACGTCACCGTCGCCAGGCCAACGCGAGTAAATAGGTGGCTGGTCACTACACCTCTGCATCGCCTACCGAAAAGCCCAGAGGTTGGTACTTATCCCAAGTCCTTCCCAGCCATCGAATATTCGCCCAATTTTCTGGTATTGGTATACGAAACTGCTCCGACTAATTGACTGACTGACCGCTTCTCTCCTTTCCTTTTCTCCTTTTCCCAGGAGATTCTCTAACAAAACCATTAAGTCTTCACCCTCGTTAGCAGAACTTGTGAACTGATCTTCAAGGCTCTTGATTCATCGTGGCCAACTCTCAACTTGACTTGACTTTTAACTTAACCTCCTTTAACAAAGATCTCACTATTACAGGGCCCGACTTTCCCTCGTTGTCACCAACCCTCGTCTTTAGCCCACATACATTCCAGTGTCGATTGTCTACCGAGACATCGATTTCTCCCGTCCGCATTCCATCGCTTCTTTACCTTCACCTCGACAAGAACCAGTTGTTCCCGAGACAGATCGACTGATCAAGTCCAGTGGAGGAAGTTCAGGCTCGGTCACAGGATCGCTTCCAGAGTGTTACACAGCCAAGCGGTAACAGAAAGAACAAAGAAACCAAGTGATATTGGTCTTGAGGAACTCGTGTTCGTCGCTCCCTAACTGGGGGACGAGCGCAGCCAACTCAGTCGTTTCCTGCAACTACTTCAACCGACAGCAAGTTGAAGGAGTGCAGGATCAACATCATTCACGATGGGTTCCGGGACGAGCAGCAGCAGCAGCTCGTCCTCTAGAAGGCAAAAAGTCCAGGTCGGCTGGTATCGTAAGTCATTGACTAGTCTCGGGACATCGATCCAGTGTCTCATCTGACATGGTCCGCATCGCTAACATCCACTAGGCTTCGTCCCATTCCTCGGTTATCACCATGTGTTGATGATCCTTATCGCCATCGCCATTATTCTATTATGTGAGCTATTTTACCCCATAGATGAGATAATATTCTAAACAAAACAAGCACTGCTTCTCGCTGGCTGTTCATCTTCCTCGCCACTTATCCCCGACATCTTCCTACTATCTATCTACTACAAGGACTACACAGCAGTGCCCGATACAGCCCAGGTCGACTACAACCTCCATTCAGCCATCGAGAACATCGCAGGTGACGCTTCGTTGCAAGCCCGCGTTGGTTACTTCGGTATCTGTATCAACCCCGACGGTGGTTCCTGGCTGTGCAGCAACAATGCCACTGCACTGGCTAAGGAGGTTGATGTGGACCAAGATCCTCTCAACCTCATCTGGCTGGCTGCTCAATTTAAAGATATGATTGTATTCCCATATCTCATGTGAGTTCGCACTGCGCATGCACCGAAATGGAACCGCACTAACCTGATTCTCAGTATCATTGCCATCATCTTTGCTTTTGTCTGCCTCCTTCTCCTCGCGACTTTCCCCGGGTGGCACGAGGAGACTGATTCAGAAGGCTCTGATCGCGAAGTCAAGCCTTTCCCGTCTCGTCCCGTCTCCCAAATTGCCCTTGCCCTGATCTTCATCTCGGCCATCTTCGTCCTTGTATCTGTGCTATGGCAACATACAGCGTCCGTAGCCGCTTCGGTTATAGCCCAGGATTTCGGGAACGGAGCTGTCAAGAGTGGTGTGGGTACCAGCGCCATGGTATTGGGTTGGTTCTCGTTTGCCCTACTGATAGTCGTTACTATCGGTCTACTCATTATGATCCTCAGTATAAGCGTTCTCAGTTCGATGGTATAGAACACCTCGAATTCACCTGAGTCATCGCGAACTATTGAGGACTAAAGTTGTCGAACAAATGTACATATGTCGACTATAATCATCGACACGAGGATGGTAAGAACAAAGAAGGTAAAGGGCATCAGCATCGGAGTTACGGAAATGATTTTGTTTATTAAAAACGTTGAGCGATCGGTTATAATTTCGGTCTTTCAGCCTCGACATTGGACGGCGCAGTGACAACGTACCGCAACGCTTTATTCTATTCACGACATAGCCTGACTCATGAAATGACGAGATATCGGATAATCGATACGATGGCCACTGAAAACAGAGGCCCCTCGACCGAAACTCGACATGACCATGAGCCGGAACGATGAAGCGAAACGAGGAACGCACATCTTTTTTGCATATAGACTGAGGGACCACACAGAAGACCGATCTCTCAACGTGAGAGATCGCGTGGGATGGATGCACTACAAGATACGATTTTTGAGACCACGAATGGGATGTGGTACGGGAATATGGGATACATGTCTTGACGTGTGAGGAGGAAAGGGAATTGATTATCGACATGTATTATCAAGGCAATTTATTGTCGCGTGTTTGCGAAATTAAGGATTTGGGTCTGATTTTGATCTTTGTTTGCAGTGCTGATCACTTTCCATGCTTCTTATAGATTGAACTTGCGTGTGAGAGAGAACGATTCAAGGGTTGCGACACCTCGAACGGGCAGGATTTGTGGGATGAAAATAGGGGGAAATGGTTGTGCTTCTAATAGGTAGTAATGGCCCCATTCTTTGCCAAGGGCTGTCAAGACAATAAATTGAGTTACGAATATCTTGCCTGTTATCAAACACTCTCGTGAGCCAGGTTGACATTCTGCATGTCATCTCATTTGACCATAGTAGGTAGGCTCTGGGGTGAAATGATTGGAGTTTCGGTAGTACCTGAACAGTCGTTTCTCAGTCGCTTGAAAATCACTTGTCACAGTAACATATCTGTTGAAGGTTCCTGTCGATAGCCCTTGGACGTCTGTCCTCGATATCTTTCCATGCTTATACCTAGGAACTCGACTACCATGTTGCACAATCTTTTGATGCATCATTAAGAGTTGGTTTCCGCGTTATTTGCCGATGCGGTGTTGTTGGTTGACTGATGGCTCGCCCCCTTCGGTCAAGCCCCGGACGGAAAGTCTGACAGTATGCGTTGATGTACTTGGGTTGGTTATCCTCTGCTGGAAGTTCGACAGGTGTTGTGTTGATTTGGATAGCGAGTTTCTGGCCCACTGACACCTCGTTTGGTCGACTTAGATAGTTCAATACACCGACAATGGGAACCATATGGTGTGGAGAACTATCAAGCTCAGCAATGGGCAGTATATAGCAGTAGTCAGGTCTTGTTAAATCAGAGGAGATGGATGATATTGTCGTAGAAGACGAATTCGACCACGTGAGTTGCCCTGGATGGTGACCAGACGGCATATGATGGAGCTGAGACGCTGATCTTGTGGCTGCTGGGGGTATCGAAAGTGGATGTTGCTGATGACAAGGGCTTGAGATGTTCGATGATAGACGTGAAGGAGTGTAGCTGAGGCTTGCTCGCTGGCTAGTTTGGCTCCGATCAGAGACACTATCATAACTATGAAGTGGAAGATCTTGATCAGAACCATTGGGAGTGAAGTGTGCAGGCCGTCTTTGAGATGGAGCCGTCGCTGGTCGATCCAATGGGCCATTGTTGGCTGGTGCCAGAGGTGGTGAGTGTCTCCAGTCTAAGGGGTCTCCAAGGAGCAGACTCAACCCTGCGAGGGCCTCGCTATCGTAAGTGGCACTTGAAGTGAAAGGCTTAGGAAGAGCTGTGCTGTTCATGTTGAATGGAACGAGTTCCGGTAGTGATTCAGGCGCATGCTCCATACGCATCGTCTGCGAACTCGTCGATCTGTGAAGAGACTGGGGTGCCCGGAGCGAGGATGGCGTCGTCGATGTTGTCGATTCTGCGTTTGTGTTGAAAACTATGGCTGGATTTGGAGGATCCACAGATAATAGACTGGACAACTGGTGACTTTTTGGTATGAGCTAGAGTGACACATACTGTTAGATCATTGTATCGATGAATTGATGGGAAATTCAACTTGCCCGTGACATCACCAAGGAGATCCCCCAGCAGCGCGACATAATCAAACACTGCGGCTTCGTCTCTTACACCACACTTGTCCTCGACTCTCACGATTTCAGGAACAGGAGCCAAAAGAGCAATCTGTCTCAAAAAGTTCAACTCAGCGAGCACAGCAGCATGATGTCGACTAACAATAGGCTCTTGGCTCTTGGCTCTTGGCTCTTGGCTCTTGGCTCTTGAACTTGCTCGCATCTACAAGCACCGGGTGCATGCCATGCGTTTCGAAAAAATGTCGTCTTTCCACCTCTGTCGGTCTCTGAACGACATCTCTCGACAATGTCGCAGACTTCTTGGAGTCAGTCCCCTTTGAGCTGACTCGATAATGTTGTGTACGCGGTCAAGAACCTTTGGGCGCCGCTGAACAAGATGGGTGCATTCTTGACGTAGTTCTATGAGATGCTGAAGATCTGAGTCGCATGTTCGAACGAGCTCGAGACTGCGACGGATGTCATCTGGGGACCTGGTCGTGGTCCAGCCCCCAGGTCAGGAGGTTGAAACTTGCATATATTGCCCTGAGGGGGTTGGGCATGATGAATTAGGACAGAATACTGCGCTCTTCGAGGTGGACAGTCTCACATAGTAAAGTAATCTGGTGATTTTAGTGAGAAGGACAAGATGTGGGTGATGGTCGAGGTATTGATCAATCCTCGTTAAGCTGCCAGGTGATGAAAGATGCGAGACAACAATCCTCACATTAGTCTTCCCCGCTCAGATAAGAAAAGGGAAAACAAGACCAGGCTGTGAAGAAAACCTATCTCTGATTTGCACAATATCCATATGTACACTATCATATTGCTAAGACCCAAATGTGATATTGTGGGCTACATACCGAGCCTTTTGCAGCTCGTCAGACCCAATCATCCAATCAATGAAACCCAATGACCAAAAAGGTTGCAGTGAATGTGCTCCTCTCCGTCACAGACTCACAGTCTCCGGTACTGCCACCTCCTTGGGCGATCTATACCTCGTTCCGTCGTTTTGGCTAAGCCTCTCCAATCCAGGGCACACCACGATCCTGCGGCTTTTTTGATGGGTGTGCTGTTGCTAAAACGAACCTCAAGTCCTTCGGCTGTGATAGAACGACATAGCCCAGCTCGGTACACTCGAGAATGACAGCCTGCAGATGGCTCATCTGATCCTGTTGGCCAGCCGGGTTCTCTGCAACAAACATGTCCAAGAATCGGTTGAGCTCATTCGCAAGAGATAGAGCCATAGGAGAAGCTTCTGTCACTGACACTGGGAGTGGTGTTCTCTCATCCGGGTTAGGATGGAGAAGCAGAGCAGAGAGTGTGCGCCACCTTGAACGTGCCAAGATAATGGCTGAAAGCTTGATTAGCCATTTCTCTAATCAGGCTCTGAGTCATTGCGGGAGTGTCTTGCCAGGTTTGTTTGCATCTTCAGCTGAGTGGCTTCTTTGCGCCAGTGTTGCAACCGCTAGTGGGAGCATGGACAAGCTGCTGCCAGAATTGAAATCGAGGCTCCGAAAGATGGCATGCGAGAGGACATGACCAAGTCCGACTTGAGACGTCTTGGGGCTGAGACAAATGGCAGCAACTGTGTCTGCCTGCAGTCCTGACGCTTCTGGTGAGTAGCCAATATTGATGAGGCTCTGAGCCACCTCGGCCGTGTCGGCCTGGACTTGGGGTCCAGCCTTGGTACGACCCTTACGGGTGAGTAGCGGTCCCGCAAATACCAGATATAAACTGATCTCTCCTAGGTGTTGCCTGGATGAGGCATGGAATCCCTATTCAGGTAGTTAACGACCCGCCGGGGAGCGACGACAGAGGTGATGGAAAAGTCCCCACGACAACCGTATACAACGCCGATGGAAGCATCTCATCTCGAGGGTTCATGTGTGCTGACGATGACCACGATACGAGCAAGACACGTCGGGACTTCTTCAAGATCTTTCTAGATCCAGAGACCCTCGACGCAGCACAGCATCAGGGCCTAAGCAATGTCCCGCAAAGCACTGCCCAGGCTCGCCAATCCGTGACAGATTATCTGAAGCAGATATATGCGCATATCGAAGATAGCATAGAAATGCGCATAGACATAAAACACGTTCGGCGGATGGGACCGTATGGCCGTGCTGTTCCTCTTCAGTGCGCCCACGACGTAGACAAGTATAGCTATCATCAACACCTTCAAAGGCGCAATCCATGATACTGGATTCAGAACTGGAGGCCCCGAAACACTCAGCATTAGTTAACCTCACAGAGTCCGAGGCTGCAGCCGTAGCAACTCTCAAAACTGGAGCTATAAGCTTCAAGGAAAACAGCGTATTTCTGACCGTGGATGCAGGAGGTGGTATAACAGACCTCGCTCTGATACGAGCCACTTCCACAAACTCGAGCTTTCCACAGCTTTCTCAGGTCGCTGCCGTCAGCGGTGTAGGTGTTGGCTCCTCACTTGTTGATCGCGCTTTCGCAAGACTTGTCTCACAAAGAATGGCCGCGAATCCCGACTTCAAGCTCCCGGCTGATTTTGCAGCACGCATGGCTCGAAGCCAAGGATTCAAGAGCGTCAAGCACAAGTTTGGCGAAAAGGTATACATGCAACCAGTATACAGAATTATGATGGACGGTGTAGGATACGATGTGAGCCACGAAGGCCTCGGAGTTCAAGTTGGACGCATGCTTTTTACCAAGTCAGTTATTGTCCCACTACTAAAGACGTGGTTTTTTTTTCCATGTCGACTTACCAAGTGTGATTGATACGCTGCAGGCAAGACATCCAAGCCCTCTTCCATGTCCATATCGAAGCAATCGTGGCCCGGATTCACAAGCGACTTGACTGGTTGACTGAAAGAGGCCTTTCAAAACAAGTGGCAAGGCACTCCGATTTGAAAGCTCGACCGAAGCTCATTGCGCATACAGGAGTATGTGACTCTGTCCGGTGGGCTGGGTAGTTCAGTCTATGTCCGCGAGGTTCTCCAAGAACACTTGGCCAAGCTGCAACATCCAAATACCCGAAATATCCTTGTTATACCCTCCCAAGACCCGCAACTTGTTGTCGCTCGTGGAGTTCTCGAGAACAAGCGACAGAGAGGATGGAGCCGGGGAATTAGTCCGTGCTCAGCACTTGGATTGCTCGAGCGAGCTACGGCGTAATCGTTCAGGAGGTCTATATGCCTGCAAGGCACTTCGATGAAGAAGTCCGACAAGATCCGTGGGATCCAAGTGTGAAGTGGGCGACTAACCAGATCCAATGGTTGACAAAAAAGGTATGCTTCAGCCCTTTCTTTTTGCTCACAGACTGGGTTGACAAAAGCCCGCAGGGAGATACCGTGGACCCGGACTCTCCGTTGGTCAAACGATTCGAAATCAGGTTGAAAGATGGAGACACTACACGCGCATGGGACGCGGAAATTGTGGTGTCAAATAACGAGGCCGAATGGCTTCCTCGAAGCCTAAAACAAGCCGGCGTTATGAGACTTTGTTCTGTAAAGAGCAACCTCGCGGGCATCGAACAGCATCAGCTCGTCCTCAAAGAAAAGCGAGGAACTTGTTTCCGGCGTGGATACAAGTTCTACATTTGTAGGTTCGATATTCGAGTTATTGTTGCTCCAGCAGACCTGAGCTTCGAGCTCTGGTTCGGGGGGACGAAGTTCTCTGGCAATCACCAGCCTATCACGGTCCGATGGGATGCAGCGAAAGGTTAAGAGACTAGGTGACGAGGATGGAACAAAGTGAGTGGCCCCATTCTAGACCACAAAACGCTGAGGAGATACCCCGGCTGCAGAAGGAAAATATGTATATACATTGATATATCCTCAGATGACTAGCGCCTTATAATCATACACTATCCTGACCAGTCTCCAAAAAACGCCTCTGTCATGACTACGACTCTCGATAATGGAATAGCTTTGCCACCCTTCTTCCTCCTTTCCAAAACTTCAACATCCTTTGAGCAAGCTCTCGGTATGCTGACTTGTAAACACGCGCTGAAATTAGGTTCATGTTGACCTCTTAAAAGGATGTGCCTCCGTGTTGAGAACCCATTCGTCAAGGCTTATGACAGTAGGCTCTGAAAAGAGAAGATAGTAGTACTTGAGAGTCTCGGAAATCCAGAAGCTCTCCATCTCGTCCCTCAAATTATTCTCTGTACCCATCACGTCTTCGATGGCGCTGTTGGCGAATTCGGTGCGAGTAGCAGCAATTGTAGCCTGGAACATCTTCCAACCCTTGTCCATCCAGGTAGTATCGCCAGTAATGCGATACATATACCAAACAGATTCAATCGCCTCAGGTCTGTAACTTTATGTTAGGAGAGACAATAAAAGCATTACAAACGCAAACTTACCGAAGGATGTAACTCGGATTTATTATATCGGTGTAGCCTGGAGGAAGTTTCTCTCTTTGAATCCTCGACTTGACGTACTCCTTGTGCGTCACGGGCCTCTCCAGAGGTATATCACCAGAGCCAACAACTTGTTCTGCGTTTCTGACGGCATCAAAGCTGTCTACGGTGACAGGCTTCGGCGCGATGGTGTTTTCCGTTGTATCTTGGACAGCAGCGGGTTTGTTTTCTAGCTCGACTGGGGCAGGTTTGGCTTTCTCCGAATCAGTCTTGCTCAAATCTGCCTTTTCTGCTTCGGCCTTTTCAGATCCGTCCTTGTTCAGCCCAATCTTCTGCTTGAGCGAATCGGGGAGCGTTGATCCAAACTCCGAGTCGTCCTCTTCCATACTCCTATCCAGCTCAGGCATCGGTATTCCTGCCCGCTTGACTACCTTTGGTGGATTAACGACAGGCTCCGGTCCCTTGTTTGAATCGTCGGGCTTGTTTTGTTGGGCAGCGGCGGGAGCCGCTCCTTCTGCGAGCTTCCTCTGGGCCTCGCCGTCTGACCATTTCCGAAACTCGCTATCGCGCCAGTCTCTGTTAGGGTCGAGATCCTCATACCAACTCTCTTCACTGAAAGCACACTTTTCCAGGGCAGGGCAGGCGACCAGGTGAGCATATTCAGGCATTATACCGGTAACCGTTGACTGATATGCCCACACGCAACCATCAGTGAGCTTCTTAGCCTTGTCGATATCCCCATCACGACCAAAGATCTTACCGCCTAGTCCATACATGCCTCCAACGAAGCATGCGAGATGAGCCATGTCAAAGGTCTTTAACCATTCTGAGTCACTCCGGCTAGAAGTCGTCAACTTTCCTGTGAAAAACACATCCCAGCCGTCGTCTTTGATCATAGGCCGATAAAGCAGCCATTCATTAATCGCGTCAATGGTATTCTCGTAGAGCGGGCGATACTTGGGTTCCACACCATTCAAGAGCAAATATTGCTAGTTTGACGTCAGACAAAATTATCGTGAAGAATGATGACGGAGCAACATGCCTTGGGGAAATACTCGTAGGCTGAATCTTGGGCACCTCCCATGTGGTAATGTCCGTAGTTAGGGCTACTGGAAACAAGACCCTGAGGCTTGCAATCCCAGCCTGCCGAAGATCCATCTGCAGCAAGAGGGGGCGCCTGTTGAGGCCCAGATCGAGCCGGGGTCTGATCACCCGCTTTATTTGCCTCATCGGTATCTACAGGAATATCGCGGCGTTGGAGCTTATCCTCCCAGCGACTATCAGCCTGAGGGAGCTGTGCGGGAGAGGCTACATCTCCGCCCAGTTTCGTGGGATCAAATCCTTCAGGTTCCCTAGTCAGGTCGGCAGAATTGACTTGCTCCCGGGCCTCTTGGCTGAGGCTTTCGGTCCGAGTTGTAGCGGTCCTGTTACATCCAGAAGCATCCATGCGTTCGGGGAAAAGTCCTGGAATATCAGTACCCGCTGCTTGCATCTCAATCAAGGCGTCGGTGATACGGTCAACAGCATCATAGTATTTGTTGGTACCCGTCAATTGAGCGAGGCGAGTGAACTCCATAGACAGAGTTCCAAGCTCGGCGATTCTAACAGTGCTCGCTCGGTGGGGTTGCGAAGCATAAGGCTCATGCCATCGATAATGCAATAGGGGCATGCGGTTAGGCGTATCAAAAGCGCCCATGAGGATCTCCGCAAGTTCGACAGCCTTGTCCAGCAGGATCTTATACTGGCCAGAAGATCCACCACTAACATCATACGCAGCGACAAGGCCACCCAAGTAACGAATGGTAGTTTCAAATACGGGAATGTCGTTACGTTCGGAGTAAGTGAAATCGACATTTGCGACAGCCTTGGCGGCTTCATCAAACTCCTCTTGCATACCAGCGATCCAAAGCGTATCAAGCGAATCGATGAGTGTCGCGCCCCAGCCACAAAAAGTGTCGCGATACTTCATAGAAGCAGGCTTGAGTTCATCATGTGGGAATGCAAATTTGCGATAACCAGTCCAGGCCCGTTCAATCTCTGCCTTGACACGTTTCAGCCGATCCAACCGAGTGGTACTTGTCTGTACGTCTTCAGATTGGAAGTCGAACTGGATTCTATTGATACTGGGAGCTGTGCCGGTTGGGACTGGTCTGATTGACTCGGGGGGGATAGGGAAATTCTCCTTGGGCATGGTCCAGTGAACTTTGGACCCATCGACGTTGACATCAGGAATATCAGGGTTGTCGGCCTGCTTAGGAGGGTCCTTGAAGTGAACATCGGGAATCTGTGGTGTGCTTTGCTCGGCCTGCTGCTTGTGCTCTTCCTTCTTGTCGTCTGGCAGCGCAGCGCCCCCAACAGAGATAGGTTTATCGACGGCAGGCTTCTCTTCTGCCGGTGTGTCGACTTTCTCTGCAACCTTCTCTGGTAAAGTTGGTCCATCTTGGGGTACAGCTAGTTTGGGTTTATTGGCGGCGTTGGAGTCCTGCTCGGAATCGGGAAGCTGGACGGGTGGCGGTACGATAGGCGGTTCAAAGGCTTCTTTGGAGCCCTGTACTGGGTCAGAAGCTGGCTGGCTCGGTTGCTTCACCGTTTCGAAGTGAGGAGTCTGTGACCATGAATTTTGCATGAATCGATACAGCAGGAAGACCATAACCACAGCGACTATGGCATAAAATCGTCCACGCCGACGAAGTGGAAGCATTGCGACGGATGGTTACTCGCCGAGGCGAGGCTCTTGGGGGGTCGATTAAGGCTTAGATAGAAAATTCAATTCGATCTGCGCCCTGCTATAAAGTGACGCGACGTTTCGCTAGAGGGGTCGCTTGATCTATGTCGTCCAAGACTGTGGTGTCGCCTACGGTACTGAGCGCAGCAGCATTCCGTTTGGTACCAGACCAACTTGAACTAGCTTTCTTGTGCCTCCTTCTTTGTGTCGGGTTGTTCAAAAGAAGCAAGTAAATAAGTCAAACTCCGACAAGAAAACGACGCAAAAGAGATGCAGATGGAGAAGACAAACAAGATAGCGAACGTTATAGGGTGTCGGGGACCAAGACAAGAAAGGACGGACAGTCTCAAAGTGAGAGCTAGATAACAAAGGAAGGGGCCCGCCCTCCACCAACCTGACCAGGTGAGACCACGTTGTAGTGGCATTGGTTGGCCAAAATGAGGTAACGTCAGGGGCTTTATGGAGTCTAGCGTATGCCCCTGGTGCTAACTCTCATTAATGAACTCGTGGCGGGTTGATATTGATTGTGATTACATGTCTATTCACTACTATATGCAGATATCATTTGTATTCTTGGCTTTGAAATATTATTGTTATCAAAGAATAACTCAGTGAGCACATCCTTGGGTTCTAGCACCTCGATACTGTATAGTCAAGTTCCTGATAGTTAACTCGAAGCTAGGTACGTGGTACTGATCAGTACCTAAAATGCGAAACCGACCTTTCTATTTACTTCCCCTCGGCTCTGAGTATTGACATGTGTTTGTTAGAATCAGGATTAGTTTATTTGGCTGTGCTCCGTAACTCAATTGCCTTTAAACTACCATCCAAAAGCTTCTCACACGTGCATCCATTCCCAAACTGGTCAACCTGGTCCTGTCTCAACGAGGCCGTTACCGCGGCGCTTAAGCTCTGTGTTCTAGATTCAACGGAGCCTCCACCTCCGATATCAGATTCGGGATGCCCACTTCTGTTTCTTATCTACCCCTCAGGAAGCTAATATCAATTCAGGCATCGATGATTATCTGGAGGCATTGTCGTCGTGAAGCCAACGACCAGATTGGATATTTCACAGGAACAAAATGTAGATTGCCAAGCTACGAAAGGGCTTGTATACATATGTATTCAGATGCGGCGTAAAATTTATTGGTTTAGATCCTCCGATCTCATTAGGATGAATCTAATCGATTCCCAGCCAGGAACAGATGTCTCCTCCATAACATAAAACGTTCCTATTAGCTGTAGTACTTTGCCTGAGGCAGCATAGGGTATGCCTCTGGTCTGTTTGCTTGGAGCTTCTTTCCAATAGAGGAAGCTTATGGTAGTAAGACCAAACGATGAATCAGGCCGTTATCGATAAGAATGCCTAATCTGAGTTCATGGGAATTTTAGCTGTTTGAAATCGGATCCTGGTGATCCAAGTGATATATCATTGACTGAGATCTCGTATCTGCGACTGTCAAGGAAGAGCCTGAGACGGAAGTTCCAGCGATAAGGCTGTCTCAAAAACATATAATCAATCTTTTAAAGAACTCTTTGTGATTAAAGATTCATGAGAGGTTAAGTTGTTGTCAACATCAAACATTCCAAAAAGTTCGCTGCCGTGATGAAGCAAATTAGGGCAAAGGCACTCGTTATAAACTGGCCATTCCGCGGTGACCAACGACATAAAAGTAACGCAACCCATGTGGAGTATCAAGAGAAAGAGATTACACCCCTCTATACAATCATCAACATATGAATTTGGCTTCATAATGCTCAAGAACTAAAGAACTAGAGTAGGTATAGAAGATTTGAAATTATCTATTGCATCTCCTTATGATGATCATAGTGACTGTAAGAGATTTGATCTCTTAATAATTGCCTCTTTCCCCTGTGGCTTAGTTGGCTAAAGCGTCCGACTGTTAACAAAGAGACAATCGGGAGATCGGAAGTTCGAGCCTTCCCGGGGG
>VYWZ01002575.1:0-16819 GCA_008711595.1 Fusarium xyrophilum
CCATTATCCGGCCTTCCGCTCACCCCTCACCTTATCCTCCCACCTCACCCTCACTTGCCCCTCGCAATCCGACTTCACCTGACGCCTCATCGTATTATCCTTCGCAGGTTGCTTCTTTGCTATGAAGCTTCTGATGGGATAGAACCTGGTTTTACTGTATCTTCGCATCGTTATGGAACAGCAGGATCCTGATACTCCATCCACCCCTTCTGCCGTCCATCGTGATACTGAACACCGGTCGACTCGCCAATCCCCATCGTCATCGTCCTCGACCTTTTCGCTTACAACAGATCCCCAGCGCCGAACCTCGAGCCCCTCCTCCCGTCCGTCGACACCGGTAACGCCTGGTCCGAGCACAATATCGTCGAATCGAAGTTCTTTGTCTACTTCTGAACCTACTCTACGATTTCCTCGCCCTCAAGGCAATCGGCATCTGGCCAACTGGATATCGTCCAGTAATCCAGACATCATGCGTATCACTGCCACCACTGAGGAAACTGGCTTGTCCGAGTCCACTTATGAACTAATCTCGGGCACCGATACCGAGTCCCAGGATGGAAACTACACTGAGTCTATCAGCGAGTCTGTCGGCTCCCTCGATGTACACTACCCCGAAGACGTCCATAGCCTCGCCGGCACTGAGCAGACATGCGATGACGAATCTCTGGCCGATGAGGACCAGTCCCCCGTTTTACAGTCTGTACAAGAGCCACAAGCTATGTCTGTGTCTGAATCTATAGACATAAACGAAACTCCACGAGCAGAGCAAAGCTGGGCCTCAGTCGTCAGAAATGGCCCTCTTCCTGAGGTCGAGGCCGAAATCGAGGCAGAAGAAGAGCCCGAGCCCGAGACTGATACCAAAGCTGAGCCTGAATCTGAGTCAGAGGATGAAGCTAGATCTCGAAGCTCTCTTGAGTATACTCAACAAAGCCTCAAAACCCCATCGATCCCTAGCCCCGACGCTAGCATGACTGAAGACAGCCAGAAGCCGTCTCCTGATGATGTCCAAGAGCAGGCAGAGAGCCAGCGAGCGCGATTCGACAAATGGTGGAATGAAGTTCAGCCCCAGACGATCCGTCCCCGGGAGGCAATGATCGAATTTGCCAAATCTATCTTCCCTTCGGTCCTCGCCTTTGTGTTGATGTTGTTGATCCACACCTACTACACTCCACAATCGAAAGAAGTCGTACCCCACATACCCGCAGCCACCTCCGCTGTCACAACTCACCCCACTCTGTTGACTTCAAGTTATACTTCATTGCCAACAGTGCCGCTTCTTTCAACACCAGCGGGACGTACAGGTCTTGTACCTCTTGAGAATCTCCGACCCGATGAGTGGCTCTGGGGTGCCAAGCAGCCCGAGGTGACTGTCACCAGAGAGCGAGGTGGCTTTTTATTCCACATGCCTCGAAGTGCGAAGAAACTATGGCTTGATCGTGACTGTCTCAAGTTCGACGCCAAGCGAGGTGATCAATCCAAAGTTGGATTTGGTACCTCATCTGTCGACGAAGGCATTCTTCTCAAGATCTCCAAGGAGGAAGCCCATGGAACAATCAAGATTGACATTTTCACTACTTGTCGACCCAAGGTTCACAAGGTCCTTCGTATCACATTCCAGAAGGGACTTATTTCAGAGGCTTTGGACTCGACATGGGCCTTTGCACAATACTTCCCAGATCTTGTCCCCGCTGCTGCTCAAGAGGCAGAGCGGTGTCTTGGGGAAGCCAAACGCTCCTTGGAAACAGTCTCAGACAACTTCATGAATACGTCTGACAGCGTCTTCAAGAATTTGGAACACAGATTCCAAAAGGCCCACCGATACTTGAGCTGGATCAAGGCCGATATCAGAGACCGTGCCAAGATAGCGACAGAGGGCATCTCGAGGCAACTGGAGGTTGTTATGGGCGACGTCAAGCTGTACATGCCTGACACGCGAGCGATGCAACAACAAGCAAAGTTGGAGTTGCTGAATGCTCAGATCCAAGCTAGGCTCTGGTGGATCAAGTACACTGCAGGAGAGAAAGAGTATACCCGCTACCAATGTGCGGCCAAGCAGTTCATGGCCAAGAAACTTGCAAACGACAGGAAGCTTCGAATGACAAATAACAAGACCATTAAGGCGTCTTCTTTCGAGCAATTCTTCCGTGCTTGGTCCTCAAAGAACCGCCGGGACACCGGAGAAGGACAGAGGGTATAGTGGAAGAAGAAAGACCCTGGTTTGTGTGTTATGGCGCAAGGTTTTTGTCCCCTCTCATCATTATCGCTGGACGAGGTCTTATATGTCAGGATGGACTTGGGTTGGCAATGCTGAGGTATGGGTTTAATTGGGCTGCTGGTGGATTTGGAGTTCATGGGTCTCATACCATCTGTAGACGTCTTCTTTCTATTCCGGTTGCTTTTTCCTCACTTCTATTTCTATGATAGTCAACGGTATCGACGAACCCCTTTCAGCAGCTTTCAGTGTCTTGTATTTGGGCGAAAGTGATTCGTTGCTGGCGTAGTGAGTTGCCTGTAAGATCAGAACAAAAAAGGAGACCAACTATTGTTAAGTGAATAGATTAATTCACTTCATCTCAACTCATGGATCGTATCACTTAGCGGTGGAAATGAGCACTGTAGTCAGTCTCCTGGCAACGGGACTGAACAAATAAAAATATCGTGGAATTGTGGAGTGGCCTCGGGACTAGAACTCTGGTGCAAAGGTGAAGCTTTTGATACAGATTCGAGCAGACAATAAGATTCCCCATAAGCAATGCACATAAATTAGTCTATACTCAATATGCCCTCATATTCCGAACCTCTAACATTCACGACATATTGTTTGACCGTGGTTCATAACAAACAACCAAAGAGAGCAAGAAAACACCAGACCTAAATACAGGGTATCAAAACAAACTCTACGAAGGGTATCATAAACTCATGCTAAATTTATATCAAGTTACCTAAGTCTTTTTGTCACGTACGATCGAGCTTCTGAGTTTTCTTTCCTCCCATAGCCCACCCAATGAGTTACTCCCACAGGTAATCTTGCAATCCCTGCCCGATTGCTTGCTTGGAGGGCTGGTAAGTACCTCTGCAGCTAATAATGACCTGGGAAGTACTTCATCAGAGCTCAAAGCGGTCCCCAATCACAAGGTAGCATTGTTGATTATTGCCTCAGAAGTTCTTGCAGGGCACAACAGCCCAGGGGAAAAGGAGGGGCAATTCAGTTTTTCTACAGTACAAGTAAATACCTTAGGGCGGCGGGACGGCAGCCTGACGGGCAGACAACCTAAGGTAACTAAGCCCAAGGGAAAACAAATCACCAGACCTTGACCGCAACCCACTTCCACCATCTACTTTCCATACACCCATCAACACCACAGCATAAACTTTCAACGCCGTCCCTTGCTCTCCCGGAAGCATCCTCCTAATTACATTTCGCTTATCTGGTAGGTCTGATCCCACGCTTTCCTCTGTCCGGCTTTTGTTACTTTGTCCCTCCCCATGAGACGCTTGGGGCAATAAAGGTCCTGAGCCCCTCCTTACCTGAGGAGGGGTAAAAGCATGCCTGCGGGACTGGGATCCTGGATATTAGAAAAAAAGTTGCTGACGTCTGAGGGGCAACAGAACTTTGAGTTCACATTCTCAACCGGACACGCAAACTATCAAGATGTCTGCTTCCGAGCCCACCGAGCCCAAGGTCGAGGAGACCAAGCCCGAGGAGACCAAGCCCGAGGAGACCAAGCCCGAGGAGGCCAAGCCTGCTGAGGCCGAGAAGCCTGTCACATCTTCGTCCGTCTTCTCTATGTTCGGCGGTGGTGCTAAGAAGGAGAAGAAGGAGGAGGAGGAGCGCGGTGACAACTCTGGCAGTGCCAAGGCCCAGCGAGAGGCTGCTGAGGCTGCTAAGGGTGACGAGGTACGTTCACATGTCTCAGCAGTGGCATGCTGGAACCGTATCCCCGCGAAACGTATGAGGCTAACAGTAATGCTTAAATAGGAAGAGGTTCCCGAGTCCGAGGATGTCCACTTCGAGCCCGTCATCAAGCTGACCGAGAAGGTTGACACCAAGACCAACGAGGAGGCCGAGGAGCAGACCTTCAAGATGCGCGCTAAGCTTTTCAAGTTCGTCAAGGAGAGCAGCGAGTGGAAGGAGCGTGGTACTGGCGACGTTCGTCTGCTCAAGCACAGGGAGAACGGCAAGACCCGACTGGTCATGCGTCGCGACAAGACCCTCAAGGTCTGCGCCAACCACTACATCGTCCCCGAGATGAAGCTCTCCCCCAACGTTGGCTCCGACCGAAGCTGGGTGTGGAACGCTGCCGCCGATGTCAGCGAGGGTGAGCCCGAGGCTGTCACTCTGGCCATCCGATTTGCCAACGCTGAGAGTATGTTCCACCGGTCAACGAACTCCGAGTCAAGGCAATCGCTAAATTATTTATAGATGCCAACAACTTCAAGGACTCCTTCATGAAGGCCCAGAAGGAGAACGAGGAGATCTTCAACAAGGCTCAGGAGGCCGAGGCTCCTGCTTCCTAAGCAGCCTATCTCATACGACCCGTTCCCCTCCCCTGCCCCTTCGGAGATGGATCTGTATGTCGCCAGGGGCTCCCACTCGTTCGTAGCTCCGCGGTTCACAGAAGCAAGTCCACTCCAACACTCCCATACAGCATGCCACAACAGCAAGCAAGCTCCTCATACTGCTGAGGACGCTTGGTCCCGTCACGTATACGCGCGCACTTCACCCACGCCACAACACCAAATCCCGAGTCTGTTTTTGATATGGATAGATAGAGATTCCTAGGACGGAAAGGACTTTTTTATTTTTGAGGTGAACGGCCTCGGTTCAGCCCCGGGGCGGATTGGTGGATGGATGGACGGATGGATGGATAGTTAGCATCATAGGAACATCATATCACATAGCACCCTGTTGAAAGAAGTAAAAGAAAAAAAAATCCACAGACATCTTGTTTGTTACCATATAAACTCATTGTTCGAGGAATCCGAGTGAGTTGTGGGCGGTCGATGTGGCTGATGTCGGCGTCGAGTCTGTCTGTAGCTGTGGCTGGTGAGTCTCACCGTCATATTTGCTCTAGTCTGCTGAGTGATGAGGACTCAAGTTGGATATGATGAAGAATAGTGCTTTTTGAGTGTAGTTATGTTGGATCATGGCATAGCTGCCCGTGGTATTGTGTGCGCCATGAACCTGGAGGCTCCTTTGTTCGTTGGATATTATGGGATGCTTAATTTGCCACTGTCGAGATACTCTACTGACAGATTACACAGTCTACAAGCAGAGTTGGCAACCCAGAATAGAGCCCTCGCTCCGTACTCCTATGATATCTGTTCCCGTGGCTGTATATCTATTCACGTCATTGGGAAACCCAAAGGACGGAACGAGACAAGAGCCGACGAGCCAAGAGAAAAAAGCATGGAGCCAAGGCCAGGCCAGTAGAGCAGTAAGTTAACTTTGTCGAGCAAGCGATTCAGTGTGTCCTGTGCCCTGTGCCCTGGAACCTGGGACCCTTCCCTTGGAAGCGCAACCTAGACAGGAGACAAAAACAATCCACGTCTTGGTCGTTCGCGTCGATATTGGGTATAATGATAGATCAGCATGTTGCTTCCTGAGGCCCTCCTCTCGAATTTTTTTTTTCTCTTTCGTTCCTAAAATCGTATCCTCTGGGTACAGAGCTCATTCCAGCAAAACCGTGTCGTCTGCCTTGTTCATCGTCAGTTTCACCACTTGCCTCAGCTCTCTTTGTCAGATTGGGGTGCCTTACCGTCAGTACCTAGACTTGACTGACTGCGCCTGCCCCGGGGCCCATATCCTTACGAGCAGCCAATTCTCTGCCCTGTCCAAGGTACCTTAGTGCCCCGTCCAACCGGCAACCAGCAACCAACTGTGTCCTGGGCTGTCTTTGGCCGGTACAGGCTGGCGTGTCTCCGTTTTCCGCCGCCGTTTCGTTTCCAGTCCAATCCATTCAATTCATTTTCAACTGCTGTCTGTACCTTACCTTGCCTTGCCTTGCCTCTGGTCGTCTTTGTAACCCGACCCGACGCATCACATCCTTTCCTCATCACTTGTGTGTCCCTGTGTATCCACGCTCATCTTCTTGGCTGTTCCCGTCTTTACCTTATCTCCCAGATTTGCCCTCCACGTTTGGCTACTTCCAGTTGCTGTTTATCGACCCGGAGAAAAGATGTTGGTCGAGGTGAGTCTGAAGATCCGATCCAATCCAATCCTCCCCTCGAGTCGCATTGCCCTAGTCCTTCGACGTGTATTCTGATCATTTTGGCCTCCCTGGGCTGCTGTATTCGTTCATGCTATTGCTTCGCTGTTTTCGCCTCTTGCTGTAGTCGCAGCCTCTCTCTGTTTTGGCTTTCTTTCTTGCCTGTGGGTGCTTGAGTTGTCCACGGTTGTGTCATGGCTGGCTTTGTTTCGCTTCACGGTCAAGTGTGTCGCGCGGTGAGGCTCTGCAAAAGATTGGTCGCGCTCTTTTCGTATTGGATCTGTCTACATCTGCATCTGCATCTGCATCTGCATTTGCCAGTGCTAGCCAGTGTCCGTGTCAGTGATAGACGGTGACAAGCGTCGCGCGTTGAGGTCGGACAGCCAAAGACAGAACACCGGCCATGGACGCCCATGCTGCCATGATGCTTTCTATTTGGCAGCTGTAGTGTCCGTCAAGGCACTGATTGGTTTCGTCTTACTCCCGTGAGCCCGTTTGCTGCGCGTTGTTGTAGTCTCATTGTCATTATCCACCAATTTCTATCACGCACTCTACCACGCCTTTGTTGCTCTCCTCTATTCTCATTTCATGCCTATACTGTGCGCCAGCGCGTCTTAAATTCACTTCATCCATTGGAGGTTCTGTGTTACCGTGTGACTTTCATCGCATACCTTGCTTTCCACATCCTCAAACACCTACGCACTAAACTCCAACAACTCATCATCATGGCTCCGCGCCGTTCACGACCACCCGTCAGAGTGACACTTAGAACCAAGGCTAACTTGTTGGAGCGAAAAATCAAAGTTGTCACCGAGCAACATATGATGTAGGTTTGCGCCAATCTTTGCCGACGTCTCGGCTGCTTTCCTCGAATCGCGTGCCTTCTCGATCGAGAGCTGCTTCAGAAGCGAATCGAGCAACATGCTTTCAGGTACTGACAATCGTGTTTTACTAGCGACAAGCCGTCACCCGTAGAGGCGTTCCCCATGCGAGAATGGAGCTTGAAGGTCTTCTTGCTTGATGAGGATGGCAATGAGCGCCCCGCAGACGTCTTCACCAAGGTCGTCTACAATCTACACCCTACTTTTGATAATCCCGTTCAGAGTATGTTTGAGACGAATTCCCGATATTGCGAGGCTATGCATGATGATTAACAACTTTGCGCCACCTACCAGGCTTCCAGAAAGCACCCTTCACGTGTAAGAACGAGGGCTGGGGCGAGTTCGAGATTAGCATCGACTGTTACACCACAGAGAAGACCAAGCTAGCGCCCATCATTCACGACCTCAACTTCCAGCAGGAACGATATGAGCAGACGCACACTGTGGTCTTCAAAAACCCTTCACAAAACTTACAGGAGCGCTTGCGTGAAACCGGTCCTCTTCCCACCGATGACGACCAAAGGAAGAAGAAGGGACTTGCGACCAAGAAGAGCTCCCAGAAGTACGACTACGAGAAAATTGCAGAATCCCTGGAGAAGCTCGAGGAAGAGGATCTGCTGCGCGTGATTCAGATTATCAACGAAAACAAGGGGCCAGACACGTACATTAGAAGTGATGTCGATGGTGAGTTCTCCCATCAAGTCTATGCCATCAGTCCTACCCTTGCCCCTTCCTCGACGTCTTGATTGCATACCTTACCCACCCTTGTCTTTTCCATGAAATTGATGTGTATGGTGGGCTAATAGTGGATGACTTGGTTAAAGCCGGGGAGTTCTCGATTGATCTCTACACTATGCCGGATGGCTTGACGTCGAAGCTCTGGGAACACCTTGTAAGTTTTCCTGGCGGTCGTTGCTGAGCTTTTCATGAGTACTGACCATGTCGATTTGGCGATAGTCCAAGAAGGGCCTTGTCGGCTAGATGTCCATGTAGTTGTATCCGATTGTTAATACTTCTAATGTTATTCCGTCGACAAATCGGTCTATAGTTTGTGCTTGGGAGTTGCTGAAGCATCTGGATTTAGGAAAATGACGAGTTTAATGAGCACGGAGGGGACGGACCAGAAGGGGAAAGGGAAAGGGAACCAAAAAGATGTATCTGACATTTTTTTTTTTTTTCTTTAATCATGTGTTCCAACGGAGTAATCGTTTGCAGTATCACCTCGTCGAAAGCTCTGCATCATATGCTATCCTGTTGTCTTGATCACCTCCCAGATGCATGACATGATAGGATGCTTGTAACAACCCCCGTTGATGGATTGAAGTCGGATTTCGGGCCCGGGTGATGAACCTCGAAGGAGAACTAGCCAATAAAATCGAGGCTTGGCTCGGCTTCGACCGGTCAGCTCAGCGGACCGGATCGATCATTTCAATTGGGTCGGTCACTGAATCTTGCCGTCTTCTCGTGGGCGGAGGATGCAACAGAGGGCCGTGTCATCACGGATGTTGCCCGGACTGGATACCCGAGGATGTGCCTCTCGATGCAAACCGCTTCATGAATGTTGAAACCTGGTCACAGACTTGATTGAGAATGTTAAATAACACATATAGCTTGGATCATGAGGCGACGGCCTCTAATGCGTTCCAGGCGGATCTCGTTGTAGTCCGACGACTGCTCGAGTAGTATGGTATTATAACATCAAACGCTGGGTTCAAACAATGAAGAGCCAAGGTCCTGGTTGGGAGTGAGTGTTCAAGGTATGGTTCTGGACCTCTACCCTTCCGAAGGACCAAATATTAAACAACCAGCTGCGCAGCGACATGCCTCTTCTATTGGAACATTGGAACAAATCATCATCACTCCCCTTCAGATCATCTGCAAAGCAATACCCCTCACATCTTCCAACTACCGGTCCGGCTGAGACGTAATTCTGGTTGATGACTTGTTGAGCCGCATCGGCACTTGTGGGACTTGAGTAGCAGTGACACTTTGGTTCAGGAGGTGAGCGGGGATCTGTTCGCACGGATTTCTCCCGGCAGTGACGGGGAGATGGACACAGTGGAGGACGAAGACGAAGATAAGCAAGCGAGGAGTAATTCTCCGCCTGAGTGCGTTGCTGTTACGTACGCATCGTGGCAGGGGATCTTTTGGTGGTTTACTCCGTACACGATGGCAAGCAATAGGGCGTCGTTTGGTGAGGTATCAGAACACCTAGCTGCTGCAAGTTGGGCGTTTTGTAAGCCACATTCTTGAGGTCTCGTCCGGAGTTGGGGAATCATGTAGTTTCCCGGCTCCTGCCCCGGCCCGGGAATCTGACAGAGACGGGTATTTATATGCAAGATTGTGTTGCTACAGACCAAGTCACGACACATACTACATACATATGTAAGTAGGAAGCGTGCGGGTGAGCACTGAGACATGGCGGTTGTATCAATGATACCTGCCATTGACAAATGGAAAGAAAGCAGGGGTAAGCAGGGGTGAGCAGTCGTCTCTGCGGGGTTCAGGAGGATTTCGACCGTTATGAAGAAAGCCAAGACGTAAAACAATCCACAATGAGAGGCAGGGATAACGCAACTCGAGGCTGCACGTCCATTGTTGGTGCTGTCATTGCAGGGATCGATTGTGTCCTTCTTGTTCCAGATAATTCTTACGAGACGAGTGAGAGATGGTTTTGATAGACCGACGCGTTGTGTCATGAAAAACATGTCAAGATGGAGGCGTTGTCAACGTGACGTGCGTCTCAGATTCATGATTGGTTGTGTGGGAGACATAGGAGGGGCAGAAGGGAGGCTTTAGATAAGTGCTGATGCATATTGAAGTTCGAGAATATGATGAATATAATAGGTAGCTTTCCGAGAATTGGAGTCTTTGTAAGCCATCAAGATATTGATTGAGATGCTTCGAATAGAAGAGAACAAAGAGAGCTAGGAAGAGATCACAGTCGCCTCAGCTGTCAATGCCAAACAGGCCCCTAGACATACAAAGTTCACCTAGAGGAAGATCATGATGGAAGTCAGTTGCTAGGCCCAGGGAGTTGCTCTTTTGCACCTCTGATGGCTGCACAAGATTGGATCCTGGGCCCTGGTTTCTCGATCGCCTGCAGCGGTTTTGCAGGGAAACGATATCGAATCCCGGGCGGGTCAATAAGGCTTGGTCTTGGTTAACAACACAACTTGCCTGTCTCGGGATAACGTGAACCTTTGACCAGCCGGGGTCTTTTGTTCTTTTTTGTCTGAACCTTTTTACCTGCCGTGTCATTGAAGATTCTGACGATGTTGCAGGCGATGCTACTATGTTCAATGGGCTGGGAACTTGTAGTAGAATAGGCAGGTGATTGTTATGTGCGGTGAAGATGGGAGGCGGAAGACTGAACGCCATTCCTGTAAACCTCCTTGGCATATGGACTACTGTACAGAGTAGCTAACGGACTGATCTCGATTGGAATGGCTAAGGTATGCTGTGTACTGCGTCATCTCCTAAGTCGAAGAAAGTTACTCTTGATTTCCAATACGTAAGGTATCACATTGACAATCCATCACCTGACGATTGGCGTGTACTACGCCTCCTAGAGGATGGTAGTAAACGTAAGACTTTGACCTGGAGTGATTAAATTACTGCGGGAAGGTTTACTACGATAGCTACATGTATTAGTGTCCGGTAAGGTAGGCTCTCTGATCAGTTTATTTTTACATCCCAACCTAGAGTCTCAAGTCTTTTGACCTTCCAATGTCCATATTGATTTCTAACATCAAGGTGTTGATGCTGACTCCCTAGTCGTTGTACAGAGATGACAGAGAAAATAACGACAACACTCGTGACCTTCCCTGATAGCCTTTGAGCCTATCACATCTGCTCCAGCTTTACGGATACGGATACCGACATCTTTGTTTCACACCCAGAACGGCCATCACAGCCTGCCGCATTCGCTGGGGACAGGAGGTACCTACTAACTATTCGGGTACAGTCTCAGCGCTTCCCTTCCCCTCAAACAGTGGAGGGAATGAGAAAACCTTTTACCCCAGCTCTATGGCAGCTGAGCACGTTTTGCCCTGACCAATTGAGGCTGCAGACTCCATTGAACTGGCTCTGCACTGGCCTCTCCCCCTCCCGACCGAGATTGCTTTGTCTCTGGCTTCGAGTGATCGATCATCCCCCCGCATCGAGTTCCACTGTCGAGTCTTTATCTACAAGGGTACGTACCTGCCTGGACAATCACCTTACGGATACGCACAAGGCACTCGAACCAAAACCCTTGTGTCCGACGTCCTGGGTCTTCTTAGACTACCTTGACATATACTCTGTACAAGCTACTCACCGAACCCAGCGGCCCTAGAAGAACTCCAAAAAGGTCGTCAATCCCCCCAGTCCGCTTCTCTTCGGCCCACGCTTTCTTGTCTTCCCTCGCCGGACCGCCGCAAACCGAACCGCGACATCATATTCTATCAGCCTTGTCGTTTTGTTTATCGCCTGTCACTCCGAGCCTCGCCCGCTTCTGAGCTGACCTGCCTGCTTCAAGCACGGCGTCGTCGTCGTCGACGCCTGCGCTGGGCGTCTTATCGAGCCCCAGTACCACCATTTCTGCTCGGCATCTCAATCGCCAAGCGACATCAACGAAACCTCATCCAAATTCCACCCAGCCATTGATAATGGCCCCGTACCAACCGGCTTCTGGGGCCTCAGACTCGAGTCCCGCCGCATCGATCAATAACGCACAAGGTTCAGCACAGCAGACGCCTGGCGGAAACGCAAACCAAGCACCTCAACACAAGCGCGTATACCAAGCTTGTATCCCTTGTCGGCGGCGCAAAGTGCGATGCGATCTCGGCAGTGTCGACAACCCCCACGATCCTCCATGTGTGCGCTGTCGTCGCGAGAGCAAGGATTGCTATTTCAGTGCTACTCGTCGCAAGCGCAAGACGGATGACGATGCAAGCGATCAGGGCGATTACATTACGAGAAATGGTCGCAAGCGAACTGATAGAAATGCGAGCCCCCCGCCATTCATCGAACGTAGATCCTACAGCAATGTTCCCTTGACTCCGGGAGGTTCCCGAGGACAGTCCCAGCCGCTCCGTCGTCCTGATGGTAACAGGGCTGGTCGCGGGAGAGATGAGTGGGGGGGAGAAGGTGATGCCAACCAGACTCTTGAGAACATCGAAGCTCAGACGGTTATGCGACGAGGCGTATTTGGTCCCCAGGACGCACTGGACTTGCTGTATAAAGCTGCAACGGATAGGTATGATCGACCCTCAACCATTTCCAGGCGCAATGCTAATTTCCAGACAGTCCCGCCGTTGACCGTGAACGCAGAGAAAGCACTTCATCTGCTCATCCTGCGCCCCCTCGACCCCCACCTGAGGATACTGGTCCTTATGGCTATGTTCCCAGATCAACTTCCAAACCACCAAAGAAGGAACAGCCCATCGACCCTCAGCTTTCAAGGCCCGAGCTTAGCTCACAGCCTGGGTATGCGGAAGCGATCAAGGCATGGCAACGCTTCCGGTTCGTTCGTGCTGGTTGGTTCACAGCCCTCGAGGCTATCGAATACATTGACTAGTAAGATCACCTTGGATCTCTTTATCAGAGTCAATTTGCTAATTCTTTCAAAAGTTACTACAAATACTTGTCTCCTCTCACACCTATATCGCCGCCCACTTTCAGTAACCCGGCATCTCATGTCACTTTACTTTACGAAGAGCCTATTTTGACCGTTACGCTTCTGACGATCGCCTCGCGATATCGTCAAATGCCTGGTACCGGTGGTCACTGCCGATCACACGCAATTCACGAGCAATTATGGATGTATCTACGGGGAATGATCGAGCGATGCTTGTGGGGACAGGAAGCCTTTGGCGGCGGCTTTTGCGTACCACCAAGCACCAGTGCCATTTTTGACGAGTCTCAAACAAGCAGTACAGCACCGTGGCGCGGACTTCGCAAGGGCAGTTTGCGAACCCTCGGAACAATTGAGTCGTTGATGATTCTGACCGAGTGGCATCCTCGCGCCCTGCACTTCCCGCCCACTGAGGCTACCGACGAACTGGTTCTTCCTATGGAAGCCAGCTTCCAAGCTATCACAGCTGCCGATGAGGACCCAAGTAAGACTTTGGGTACTGGTTTCGGGGGCAAGAGGATTGAGAGCTGGCTCGAGCCGGCATGGAGAAGTGATCGAATGTGCTGGATGTTGCTCAGCACTGCAAACGGGCTGGCATATGAGCTAGGTGTCTTTGATGATATCGACGAGCTACTGAGAGACGACGCTATTACTCGCCCTGAGTATCAAGAAGAATCATATCGGCAGAGAGCTTTCCGAATCAAACGTCTTTTGCTTATCTATACCACACAACTGGCAGGCCGTCTCGGCTGGACCAACATGGCTCCAGCTCATCTCAGGAGAAGCGATCCTGCTCTGGCTCGATTCCGACCCACATCGGTGGATGGAACAACTCCTGGAACGAACCCTTCTTCGTTGTCTAATCACTTCAACTATGTCCCCGATCTAGAACTGGATGACCAAATTATTCATTGCTGGGCAGGCATCAGCAATGCTATGGAAATGGGCAACGAAAAGATTTTCCGTTCACGAAAGTATACCACACAAATCATCCAGAACGGGAAGTACATAAGCATCCTCAAGGAGTTTGAGCCTCTTCTCCGCGATTGGTGGAGAGAATTCGAGCTGTTCCGTCTGCCCGAGTTCATCAGACACATTCTGACAATCGAGTATCAGTATGTGCGCATCTACATCAACTCTCTCTCGCTCCAAGCCGTTGTCGAACGCTGTACCAACCAAGCCGGGGCGACAGCCAACTCGGGACACCATGGAGCATCAGCTGTGAATGGTCACCCGCAGTTGTCGCCCCAGACTATGATCAATTATGGGAAGCTTCCTCTGGGTCAACTTGGTGGCTTCACTGCTCACGACCAGGAGTATATCCGTGAAGTGGTCGAGGGAAGTCGGAACCTTCTTCGCACAGTCGTCGAGGGTCTTCTGCCCGGCGATTATCTCAAGCATGCTCCCGTGCGAACATATTTCCGCATCATCAGTGGTGCCATGTTCCTGCTCAAGACCTTTGCGCTCGGCGCCCCGAGATCGGACGTCAGAATGAGCATCGAATTAATGGACGCAACTGTTGAGGCGCTCCGAAACTGTGTCGTGGACGACGTCCATCTGGGAATCCGTTTTGCAGACCTTCTCGAGTCTCTGACGAGCCGCCTCCGCAACCGATTCATCCAGGCTCCCACCATGCAGCAGGCTTCTGGCAGGGGACAAAGTCCCGTTCCAGATGGCCAGACTCAGAATCGTGATAGCGTTGCTGCGAACGGCGACGGAAACGCCAACTGGGTCGGTGGTCATGCTCAGAGACTCCGAGACGGACTCAGCGGAAACGGTAAGCATCCTGTACAAAGGGGTGTTGATATCAATACTGACGACCCCAATTCAGCACCAGCTCAGGCTCCTACTCACGAGACCAACAATATTTCGGCGACGCCATTTGATCTGTCGGCCCAGAACTTCCCCTATCCTGGGCAGGGCTCGCTGGGTCCATCTACACCCACAGTTGTGGACAATGCGGTCGCCAATATGGATGTCAGCCTCTTTGAAGACTGGAACCACCAAGGCAACGAGATGTGGTATCTGCCTCCCGGCCCAGCTTTCTTCCAAAACGTGGAGAACCCTTCTGTTGCCATGGGCCCTGAGGGTGTCAATGTTGGCGGTCTCGATCTTCTCGAGTATATGGCCATGGATCCCTCTCAATTCCCCGGACTGGATCCGTCTTCCGGCCCACCAACAAGCCACGCTTAGTCGGGCCAAGCTTTACCTCAGTCTTGTGTGCTGAGGTCATCTATGCTTATAACTTCTCGCATTGCCGGTTGCAAGTCGACTGGCCAGAGGTCCCTTCTCCATCTGAACAAACTACTATTACACTTTTTTGATGCCGAGGGTATATCTATGGAAGATTGAGGTCATCGACGGCGTAGCAGAGATCAGGAACTGAACAGTATCAGCCGAACGCAAAGATTATGGTGGCTTTGTGGAAGTAAGAGTGCGAAATTCTCATGCAGAGCGGCGAAAATCAGGAAACAAATGACGTAAATTAAACGAGGAATCCTGCATGTGGATCAGCTTCTGATTGAAGTTGAGGGTTACAATGATTGGGGGGTTATTGCATTTCGATAGTCTTAAGAAACAGAAAAGTAGCAGAAAAAGTTGAAAAGATCTAATAGACTTCTGTCGAAAGACTAGGCAACTCTTGTCGCGAAGATTCACGCCTGTGATTGAGATACGTCTGAATGAAGCAAGCGGCTGCCTTGAATGGTCGGATAATGATGGGACTTGAAATAGTTCGTGTTTCTTTCTACACTGATCTGATCCATTTTCGACTGACCTTTCTGCTCTACATCCCTAATAAAATCAGAATAGCCTCCACCACCTATCCAAACCTCCCACCTCCCCTCCCTTTTGCGTTGTTGAATATCGTCGCGTGACGAGGAGAACCGACAGACTGTGGGTAAAAATAGCGAACAACAGGTGTCGAGAAGAAGAATAAGACAAACAAGGCTCGTATGTATGAAATAGAAATGAGTACAAAAAAAGAGAAAGAAAGCCGTTGGGGCTACTCGATGAAAGGGGAAAGTGTGTGGTATCATGCGTAGTTACATGGCTGAACATGTGAAGAGAACACAAATAGAAAATTATGTGAAAGGCTCTAGAGCTGAGCGTGTTTAAAAGGGAATATACAACGTCTGGTAGGAACGTCGAAGAATGTGAGAATCCTCGACATCAAGTGTAGAAAGAAACATCTGGCGGTTTATCAGACACTCAAGCCGGTAGTATACACTCTGAAGCCAAGATGTAGTAGATGGATAGGTAGGGGGTGTCGTAAGGCCGTCAACGTATCGCGAGACGTGGAAGGCGGTTTGTGGTGGGCGGCATGATTGCCATCTATATGTAACAGAGAAAATGGACGAATGGGAACCAACGTATGGCTCGCGTTTGATGGTACCGTAGACTCGTCTCAGACGCTGCGGCAAAGATCTGGGCATCAAATCACAGACTGAATGAGGTAGCGTGTCTGGCGTGGGCCTCTTGAAGGACTGTTTCAGTCGTTAGCATATGTTATAACCCATGCAAATCGGCGACACTTACTATCGAGAATACCCATCTGTCCGAAACGGTCCATGCACGCCAGTTGCACGCTACTACCGTCAACCAAGTCTAGGACAACGCTGTTGGGCAACTCCTGGACCTCGACATCAGGGATGTAAGGAGATCGGAAGTCACTCATGTGGTAGCGCTTCGTGCCTTGAGCGGTGCGGCTGCTCTGAGCCGGGAGAGCGCTCAAAATGAGGAAACCCTGAGAGTCCAGACACATGTTACGTCGCTTCCAGAGAAGGTTGTCAGGGAACTGCACATTGACATCGCCCATGTAGGACACGATGGATGGGGGGCCAGCAGTAGTCGCAGGTCGAACAGGCTCTGCCATCTCCTCGTGCACAGTTGACGAGAGGATAGTAGGGGGCGTGGTCTTACCACGTGAACTAGAAAGGGACGATAGACGACGCATGAATCGACCAGCCCTTGACTTCTTCTTCTCACTGTTTGACTTTTCGTCACCGGAGGCTGAGCTCTCAGTGGTAGCTGTAGGGGAAAGCACGTTGTCCCTGTCGCGGCTGATGGATGACCGTCGGCTGCTGATTGAAAGTCGCTTACCCTGGTGAATG
>VYWZ01002576.1:0-16688 GCA_008711595.1 Fusarium xyrophilum
CTTAAAGAAGATTACTAATAGATCTACTAGTAAGACCTTATTAAGGTTTATAAGGGTAGTTGCTAATCCCTCTTGGCAGGTAAGAACTTTTCGCGGCTACCTCCGTAAACGTATATCACGTCTTGTTAAGGGTTCGTTCATCCCATGTCTGTCTTGAAACGGTCTTGCATGATGCTTAACTCGGCAAGGCCCGAAAATTGTGAAGAATATCGCAATTATGAAAAACATCATGCGCTGAGTAGGCTGTTTCCTACTGCTACGTTGATGTTTTTCTTATTAGTCAAGACATCAAACGTCTCGAATCCTTCAAGTGTTTCATTTCCATACAACCAACGTGAGGCAGACAGGACCCTTTGAGCTGAAGCGAAGCCCATGCATGCATTCCAGTCAATCAATGTTGACGTAAAGTCAAGTTACACATGACCAATCCTAATCCCAATCCCATATCAATCAATTATCACCATCCAACCTCGTTTGGTTCATCAAAAAGTTGATAATGATAATTTCTTTTTTCCATTCCCACCTGCTCCGGCAAATAAATTCAATGTTGATATACTCCGTAAGTCAGCCTCATATGCCGTCAAATCAGCCCTGCTCCATATAAATGAAGCACAAATTTGCTGACCGCATGCGCGATGCAAACAGAAGGTAATAGATGCCATCTCGCTTCATCTCCCCAATCCTAAAAAAGAGGATTCGATCTCCACAAGCTCATCAAAGTCATCATCCCAGGAGAACATCACATGTCTTCACGTGGCATCCCATTGGCCCACGGGGTATTGCGCTACGTTCGGGTACTGTGTATACGCGATATTGCGAGGCCGTGAAGCCTGAGTCCGTATCTGTTGAAGACCGACTGACCCTACGGTGCGTATAGCATCCATGTCGGTTTCACTGCTTCCTGTCGTCCGGCTTACTTGTGAATGTCCTCCACTGCTGCCATTTCGGCTGTGTCCGTACGTCCGTGGTGTACCATAGGTGGTGTTGGATCCCCCAGGCGGACTGACGCCCATCATGCCATCACCAACAGGCTGAATCTGCAGCCCTCCAAACGAGGATTCGAGATCGTGCGCATACTGATGTACGCAGTGTGGCTCTGAGATACCACAAACTTCAGTCAGAATCTGATAAATGCGCTGTTGCACTCCAATCGCCGGAGGTCGGTCGTATGGATTCATCGCCAGCATATCCGTCACGACGTGCAGCATAGGTGTTACACCCTTGAGAATATTCGCGCCGTCTTTGCTCGACGATGACTTCCGAGACGCATCTTTGGCAAGACCTGACATCCACGCTTCTACCTGTCCAAGGTTCTTGTGAAAAGACGTATCCAACACTGCGCCGCCTCGACCGGCTGTCTTGTGTTTCGCTGATCGAAAGGTCGCAAACTTACTCGTCGTCCGTTTGACCAAGAATGATAAGAGCTCTAGTATGATGCAGCCTACTGAGAAGATGTCGGCTTGCTGTCCGCTCAGCTGAGGGTTTGGCGCGATGAACATCGCCGTTGGTGAGCCGCTCGGGTCGTGCGTCTGCACCATTCCGAAATGCTCATCAGACGGGAATCTACCGGTCGGGCTCGTGACCCCTGCAGGCCGTGACCACAGTTCTGGTGCGGCATAGTCGTACCGTTCACGATCAAACGACGATTTATCGGTATGAAGAATCACGCTATCGGGCGTGAGCCGTGTTGAGTCGGAGTAAAAGACGTGATTTTGGTTGGTAAAGAAGATGGTCGAAGGTTTGATGTATCCATGCGATTGATTCTTTCCATGTAAGTCACAGAGTGTGTCGACAAGACACAAAATCCAGTTCATAACAAGCTCTCTCCGACGAGCTTTGGCAAGATGTTTGAACTGTGATGGTGTCGTTGCCAGGAATGACTTTAGAATAAAGTCACCTGCTGGCGTAAACAAAACGTATCCATATCCATGCTGCGTATACGACGCCCAATACGAGATCATGTGCTCATTTTGCAGACCCTTGATCCCATGGACAGCATCGAGAAAGTCTTGCACGGGTATAGTCCCAGGTCCATTACCCAGCACATATCGTCTTCGATAAAAGACTTCCCCCGGAACATTTGGAAGTCTGACTTTGTCGTTTCCGTGCGACTTATGCGTCGGTAAGGAAGGCTTCTCGACCACGTCTAGGGGTACTACTTCGTTGTCCTTGTACGCCACATGGTTCCCTCGCTGCAAGGGCTTAAGAAGGTAATGAAACTGGCGCTGGTAAAACTTCTTCTCGACTTTCTCGTCACGAGTTGCTGTTAGCAAGAGGCGATCCACGTCCTTTAGGGCAATCGGTAGCTCGGCGTCATCCCAGCCATCGTCGACAACGCCAAAGATCTGATCCGGCACACCAAGGTCGACAAGAATGAGGAATAAGCGAGGCGCATCATTTCGAATGCTCTCCCAGTAGGTGCGCTCTGTCAAGTCCTCGCCGCCAAAGGCGACTGGACGATCTAGGCGCTCAATCTCATCCGGGAGGAGTTGGCTTGCGACATAGGACCGGGTGACGGTAGCTTCGATGCGAGAGTCAACCCACCACTCTCCCATTGTCGAATCGGCTCAGTTAACGAGATGAAAAGTAGGAGAAGGCCCCTTGCGGTGCGATGTTTGTGATTTAGACCTGCATCTGTGGTTGTCGATAGAGAAGTTGGGGGCCGATTATGTAGCAGTTGCTTGAGTCTCTCATAAGGTGACAGTTGGACACTAACAAAGTGTATGTCTCGGCGACTACCTAAGTTGACGGTTGAGTTTAAGCAATATGAGAGTTTGATAGGCCAGAATACTCGGCGAGATGGTAGCAGTGACTGTGACAGCGGTGCAGTAAGTTATAGTTGCAGTTGTATTTGACAGACAGTTGACAGGCTGGGAGCAGGGGACCTGTGTAGTTTCATATGAGAGCATGTACGATTCAGTTTGAGTTGAGTTTGAGTTGTACTGTCTGTATGTGATGTTCAGGGATAAGGGATAAAGTATCAGGGTTCGCCTCATGGTTCAAGGCGTGACACGGACATGCATGGACATGGCTAGTTCCAGAACAGAGCCCGCAGGAAGAACTGAGTGACAAAGTGAGTTGTAATTGGATTGGGTTCTTCAAGCTGGAGTTGTAGTTGGAATGAATGTAAGAAAAGGGCGTGGGAGAAAATGGAGGACGGATTGGACTGGCTTATCTCTGCAGCCAAAGTGGGAATGCCCGCTCCGTGGCTGCGGGCTGGCCTGGGCTGGGTGCAAGAACGTGATGGCGGCGTGATTGGATCGGTGGAGGAGGGTCGGATAAGGTAGGAGGAGGTCAGGAGGTCTAGCCACTAAAGTAAAGTGCAAGCACCTTTTTTTGGTGTCTCTCTGCTCTCTTCGAGGAGGACTTGGGTGACAACTCTTGAAGATCGAGTTGGGATAGGGCAAATCATGTCAAATTACAGCATCATTACAGACAGAAGCGTGTTGTGCCATCCAATGTATGATGTAGTTGGCCTGCTGTGTGACTAGACGATTGTCTGATTTCGGAAGATCATGGACATCTTTCAGTGCGTTGTAACTTAACGCCTGGGTCTACGTTAGTTGTAGCGGGCGTTTTATGTCGCAAAGTAGCGGAACCAGCGGGCGTATTACAGCACAACGGGTCGTCGGTCCCGATTCGATTCATGAGTAGGTAGTTAGTAGTTAGTAATTAATCTTGCAGCCAAATGTTTAATTGTCGCGTGCTCATGTTCCAATATCGGATCCAACGTTGATACCTAGACTAAGTACTAGGTATTTCAGTCAAACGATATCGGACAGATACAGTAAGTAACAAGCACTTGATCGATTCACATCTCGAGTGTACATCCACCTGCTGAAAATACTTCCAAAATCGATCCACCCGTCAATGGATCAAGGTGCAGCTTCTGCGGGCGTAGACAAGGCTCAAGTAATATGACGTTTAGGTATTTCCCCCCCGCCAAGCAGAATAGACCCGAGAATAGATCCCCACCACCACTGACTGACAACCAACCTACACCTAACGACCTTACACCTACCTACCTACCTTACAGGACAGTACACCAGCCCCAGCCCCAGCCCCAGCCTCTCTTTCATCACTTACAAAGACTGTTAAAATAACAACACAGGCAGAAAGAGACTTCATTAGGCTTGCAAACTTTCCACGCTCTCGGGTCATTCCATGAAACCTCACCCGGCCTCGCTTCTTGCGTCACAACGGGCGCAATGTCATTTCCGTCACCGAAGGAGAACCAGGGCTGAAACGTTCATTCCTGTGTCATACAGTCACACAGTTCATACTAAATATATTGTACCGTCTACTCTCGTCTTAGCAACTCCTCAGACTCAACAATAAGTAGAGACAACAGTCTCACCCCATACAGATCTCTCATCATGAAAACCGTTCCTAGCCTTTACCGGCATGTCCAAGCGACAAACAGATCCCATATATGGCCAACGGCCGTACAGCAACCTAAATAGCGCCCGCAGAGCTGCACACGGCCTCTTCCATCTCTCCAGCTCATGATGCCATGCGGTTCTCTGTACCCGGCCGCTCCAGCCGGCCTATCCCGCGCTGTCAACGGTGTTAAATTGTCTAAAGCCCGGTTAGCCAGGGGTCAATCGCTCGATTCCCTTTCTCCTCCTATAGGATTTCGTTCTCCCCCAAGGTCTATCGCGTGTTTCATGCATTTGTAAGCTTAGAAGTTGTTTTCGCTTAGGCTGTCACGCAACTTGAGTGGTAGTCTCCGACGACAGGCTGCCTCATGAATGACTTGCCTATCAACGATAATATGGATCGGTACTATTCCGACAGACTTGACAAGAGTCAAGAAGCCTGCCAGATAAAATCGGCACGTTTTCCATTGGCTATTCCTAGAACTCGATGAGTTGAATACCGTATTCTGATTCAGCCAAAAAGTTCCTCGGGATCACTTCCCAGGTCACCGCTTGGGCTCACTATAGTACATTAACGCTCCAATAAACATACATCATCATCTAATTTCACATTGTTATTTTCCATCCTGTCGAAACTTCGAAACCGACGTCAGCATCAACCTCACTCAAGCTTTTGTCCCTCTCTCCCCACAAACGTCTTCATCCCACGGTCCACACCCGCTGCCCATCGCGCAATAGTTTGCACTCCCACAGGCAACACGTTGAGCCAGTCAACCCAGCGGGCGTATAGTGGCATAGCAATTGTAGCACCCTTTCCACTATCAATGGCAGCTACAATCTCCCTGGCAACTTCCACAGGCTCAATGACCGGCGCGATGAAGGAGTTGGGCGTCTGAACCCCATAGAAGAGCGGCGTGCTCACTTGGCCAGGTGTAACTAACACTGTTCGGATCTCGGGATGGCTCTCACGTAGTTCCGCCGTCAGAGAGCGGTGCATTGCTGTGAGACCGGCCTTTGCAGCAGCGTAGTCGGTCAGCTGTGCGGCACCAACCGTACCAATGACAGAGGAGACGTTGACGATGGTACCGCCCCTTCCCCCGCGAATGATGGCAGGCAAGAAAGTTTTGAGGCAGTAGAATGGTCCGAGGAGGTTAGTCGTAAGACTCTTATCGATCTCATCAAGTGACAGATCCAAGAGAGTCTTCCCAATAACAATAGCCGCGTTGTTGATGAGCACAGTCGGTGTGCCGAGCTGCTGTTTCATTAATAACGGATCTCACATTCTCAGAAGCTCAAAACTTACATCCTTTTCAATCTGAAGCGTAACCTTTGCAACCTGATCCTTGTCGCCAACATCACACTTGTAATACGTGACGCCCCTCGCCTCAGTGTTCTCTATCTCGTTCACATCCAGCACAGCCACTGTCGCGCCGCGCATGCCATAAACCTCAGCAACGAGCAGACCCATTCCACTTGCACCTCCAGTAATGACAATGACCTCCTCGCTGAGGTCAACCTCGCGAGGGATCCCGTGAGCAATGCGCTGGTTGACCACGTTGGCCATCCAGAATAGGGTCACAATAGTAGCCCACGCGATAGAGACTACCATAGGCGGCGCTTCCCATTTAACTGTCTGCGCACGGAAGCATAGCGGTATGATCCAGCAGACGAAGGGGTGAAGAAGTGTTGTGTTGAGGACCTTGAGGAAGAGGTCAATGGAGAGTGGTGCAAACCACGATTCTTGCTGCGGGGGCCGGGGGTATCGCGTAGGCATGATGTATGGCTGATGGGGATAATACGGAAGTAAGAATTAAGTGAGTATTGTATATCTGCGAAGGAATTGGATGAGTGCAGAGTTCAAGATGAACCTCTTAGAAACGAAAAGGCCAGAAAGTGGTCAAGTTAGCCAAGACTCGATAAACGTTAGCATGTGGCAGTGAAACCCATCCCTAACTTAGGCGCCCAGCTTGCTACAAAACGCATCTACCCCTGTCACCATGAGCCAACCTCCATTGACAAGGAGCAAATTCAACAAGGTGTGATAGTGATGAACCAATTCATTGGTAGAAACACTCCTAACACGTTGTTTATATAACGAGATTTGTACTGATTGTTTATGTACCCGAATTCCTCCTACCCAATACTCTGCAAAGCCGCATCATGATATACATTTCCAACATGCGTAATTCATTTCAATAGTAGAGTTAGTTTACAGCTATAGTACAATGCACCAGCGCCGGTCTATATGCAAAGCCTCATCATGCCATCGTACATTCGCCATTTTCAAGATCTTCCTCGTCCAGTCCGAGGGACCGATTGAGAGGGATGATCGCCGGTTCGGGGAATACGAGCTCGAGGAGGATAACCCTCGGTTCGAGGAGCTGAACGGGGAGTATAGCCTCCAGATCGAGGACCGGAACGAGGCATATAACCCTCAGATCGAGGAGTATAAGCACGTCGACGAGGGGCATTCTCACCCCTAATCTCCAAGTCATCCCGCTCCTCTCTCGCACGGTTTCGCTCAACCGCCTCTTTCTTCCAGTCATGGTAGCTAGGATCCCGCGTGATACCCTCACGCCGCCACTTCTGCGGCGGCTTGATACCCAGCGCTGCTTTCTGCTCCCAGACATCCTTTCCACGGCGGAACCATCGCGCATTTCGCTTCTCTTCCTCCTCAGGATTGGCCTGCCACTTGCTCCTCAGAATGCGACGGATAGCCTCGGCTGATACTTCGAATTTGTTCGACAGGGCTTCGGTGGTGTAGACATCGGGAAACTGGGCGTTGAGAGCCCGAATACCGGCTAGAGCATCAGGAGAAAGACGCTTCCGAGGACGCCAGCCTTCTGGGAATTTCTCCTTCAGAGCCGCTTTTTGGATTTTCCAGTATTTCTCTTTTGGTTGTGGTTGTAACGAGGAAGGGCCCTTCATTCGCCGGTTGCGACTGCTATTGAGCTTGTCTGCCTCCTCATCATCTTCCAGTTGCTGTCTCACGCTCTGGTTTCGGCGGTAATTAAGGGTAGTAAAATCTTCCGGCTTTTCTCTTCTTTTCCTCCGAGGCTTCTGAGCCTCGTTGTTGGTGCCTGGTTGTGCTTTCCATGGTATCGACTCCGGATCTTCGTCTATGGCGAAAGGGTCGTCGTTTTTTACCACTCGATTTTCATTCTCTGGCTGAACATGAGAGAGAGGGTCGTAATCTTTAGCGGCTTCTCCGGAAGCATCTTGTAGAGCCTTTGAAAAATGCAGAGACCGGGCCTGTCGCGCCAAGGCGAAATTATTCTGGTACAACGCCGGTCGAGTGCGGATCGGCAGACGGAGAAAGGAAGGTGATGCGTCGACTTTATGAACTTGAGATAGGCCTTGTACGAATATTTTTAGGGGCGTGGCTCGACAAGTACAACTCATCATGATAAGTTGGATCGGCGAGTGCGATCCCAAGGGTGAACAAGAAAATGTGAACCAAATTTGGTCAATGGAAAGAGGCTTCATGATGGGAGCAAGGGGTCCGGAAGTGGGGCCGAAGATTGCGGGCTTGACTCGATTTGGTGCGACGGACTTACGTTGGTCCGCATCTCCAAACCTCCTTGTTACAACATGATTGTTTCATGATTTCAGTATGACAATGTTGGGTTTATTAGATTCCTTTTTTCGCTATCAACTAGTTAAGATCCATATCGATACTCGATATATGATCGCCGATGATCGAATGCAATGCGATTCGGATCTATTACTCCAGCAAGAGAATGAAGTGTCTCACTTACACTACGCCAAGCGTCAGTGTAATGCTGCAACAACTTTGCCTATAGGAAGCATCATGGAAGTTCAAAAGTTTCTTTGTTCTAATGAGCCCACCAGTCTTTTTAGCGATGAATTGAAATGGCCCATCCATTGATGTCCTGCTTTTTCCTGGCTACTTGATACGATGCTCAAGATTGCCGCCTTATTGCTTTCTCCTTCAGGTATAAGTCATATGATACGTTGCAGATCTTCATTTCCTGCGAAATCCTATAATAGTCTTTATCCGTAGTATCGGGTTTATCGATGAGCCCGATGCTGTATCACATGCGCCCTAACTATTCTCCAATACTGCCCAAGATACCATTGAGATGTCGTTGTCATTGATCCCCCCTCACGACTCGAATTTCCATAGGGCGCTAAAAAAGGAAACCATCCTCCATTCGTGGTGTTGGTGTGTTGCATAAAGTCTCGCCACTTCATCCTCGGAGTCACTCCTCCTCACCTTATGATACATTATTGTATGCATCTAACAAGTTGAGATACTTTCTTTTGCTCGTGTCGATACGGATGTCGGATAATGAAAACCATTGCTTGAGCCACACTGTATGCACTCAACCATTACACTTCCTCGAGTATCTCGACGGGATTGCCATTGGCTACACAAGAACCTGTTTAGCTTGGTAAGTAACGGGCTGATCAAGAGGCGAAACCTCTAGCGTCTTTGGTCGTGCATCGAACGCCCAGGAACTAGGCTTCATTATCAACCTCGTTAGTCTTGTGTCCACTTCAGACTTGATGAAGCCTTAACTTTGCTGAAGTGCTGAAGTAGCCATGACTGCTGAGGCCAATACAATGTCGTTGTGAAGCATCTCTCGTTGATAACGATGGAACATGATGGGGGCCGGAGCTTCTTCCGGGTAAAGTCAAGCTGACATGTTCTCTGAGCCATTACAGACTCGTCTTGGCTAAGGTATGTATGTAAATGAGAGTGTGTTGTTCCCCGCTCCCATTTTACCCATTTTGCTTTTTTTATGTATATCATTGGGCTTCTTTGTTCTCTCTAATGTGCCAACAACATGTTCGTTGAAGTAGGTAAAAGTTGAGCCGATGATCCTTAGTGCCCCTGTCGTTCGATCCGAGATGGAGTGTAAGTTCATGTGGCAGAAGCTATCCCGCATCTTGTGCTGCTATTCGGTATCTCGTCCTCGTCATGGAAGATTCACAAATGGTGTTTTAGTAGTATATATCCGCGCTGGCACCACTGCCGCCTGTGCAGTAGTACCGTAGAGACCTTTCGAAGCATCATGAGCCGTGGTGCATCAAATCAAAAGCTCATTTTGTCAAGGATTGAAAATCAACAACAACTTCATCTCGTAGCTTATCATCGGACTCAGTATATCCTTGGCTCTTTGTTTATAAGATTCCTCACCAGACTGTGTTTTACGATCCACGACATATCTAACCATGGACTACCGCTACCCATCTTACTTTGCAGAAAGCAGAATCATCGGTGGCCATAGATTCAACTGGACTTCCGGACATAAGACCACCGAGGAACTAGGCCATTACCTTTATTCATACGACAAGTTGGCCACAGATGCTCTCGATCGGCTAGACCTTATCTCCCCGCCTACGACAAAGGGATGGAAGTGTCCTCATGGTTCTGGCCCAGGCCAAAGAGACATTTACGAAATACTGAAGAAACATGCCAGTTCTGATGAAATACTGGGTCAATTATGGGAAGAAGTCTCTACAGTCCCTAGATGGGTTGACTGGGATCAGATTCAGCGTGGACAACAGGTTATGTATCAGTTCAGTGGACAGATTCTCTTCAGTGTCAGTCATGAAACTTCTATCAAGCACTAGATTTACTGACTTCTTTGCAAGCTCATGTATAAGTCGTTATTAGGCGGAATGGGGGCATATCGAATTGTCGAGACTTTCTCGAACTGGTGGTTTCGGCATCAATGTCACTAGGCGACGACTTCTAGAAACACTCCAGCATTTCATGGAAGTCGTTGACGATCTCAATGCAATAAACCCCAGAGGAAAAGGCTATGCTTCTTCTGTGCGAGTGCGTCTCTTACATGCTTCCGTCTGAAGACGACTTATGCAACTTGAGCATCAAAACCCGGGATACTTCGATACGGAGAAATGGGGAGTTCCTATCAACGACTTGCATACAATCGCCACTATTTCGGCGTATTCCGCTGCTATTGTCTATATGGCTCTTACGAGTCAGGGTATATACTTATCCAAGCAACAAACTGCAGACTATCTCGCTTTATGGCGTTATGTTGGATATCTGCTTGGAACACCTGTGGGCTGGATGGCTACACCACAACAAGCCAAAGCCATGCTGGAGTCGATAGCAGTATTCGAAGTAGCCCCATCAGCAAACTCACAAATCATCGCAAACAATATTCTCGCAGCGGAAGCTCGAGCTCCGCCACTGAATATGCCACGCGAGGTACTGGCCGCACACGCATACAGACTCAACGGGGATGAATTCGCCAGCGCACTCGGTACCGAAAAGCCTGACTTGCGATCCCGGCTTGTCGTATGGATGCCATGCACAATTCTCTTTTTCATAAGCTATAGCTACCCCCGGATGCCCACTCACATGCAGAAGCAACAAGAACAAGTACGCATTCATCACTCACCCCCTCAATATCCACGGTTAATACGAACCCGAGAACCTTGTGGCTGACGCCGTATAACAGAGATTCAAGAACTTTGCGTATTTCATGATCCACAATCATAAAGCGGGCGGTCTCGGTGAATCGAGCACTTTTGAGTTCCAGTATCTCCCGCGCCTCGGTATGCTCACTGAGCGTACGCAAGGACCTTGAGGCAGAAAGGACAACGTCAGCGGACTTGTCCAAGAGTATGACCATACCGAGCAGGGCAGTGCTCTTAGTCGGCACGATTCTTGGAGCCATTACGGTGATGAGCCTCGTCATATTCGTGGGCTCATCGAATATACCGCGCCATTCACTCTCGGCTGTCTTGGCGCAGCAAAGCCTCGTCTGGGCTGATTAGTATTGTGTTTCGGTCACTTGCTGGGAAGGGCTGTCGATAAGTCAAATCATTTGGGCGAGATTGAAAACAATATGTTTGGTATCATTCTGGTTTCAGAACTGCTATTAAGTCACTAGCTATTTTGTACAGGTGCGCCAGTAGGTAAAAGCCGACGATACGTGGCACATTTACCGCCATTTCCGTGATAGTAACCCCAAAAGACATGTTTTACCAACTCCTACAACACATGCTGAAGAGGATGTAATGCGCCATTGTAACCGATTGGGTAGACAGACCGCTTAATCGTGCCATCACCGATCCCCAGTTACCTTTATCCGTACCCTTTAACGCCAGAGTAATTCACAATATGATTGAAAAGGTTCATGCGACAAGCTCAAGCGTGGTGCATAAGCTCAACAGGAGGTCGGGCAGTGTGTGCCAAGATGGGCTTGGACTGCTCCACAGGACTGACTTCTTCGAGCTCATCCGTCATGTCGTCGACGATGACGGCAGGCATGGTGCTTGCCGCATCCTCAGGCTTGTAGATGAGAGTAGAAGAGCGCGAGCGGGTTCGGCCAGGCAGCGCAGAGTCGGGAGGAGTGACAGGTGAGTCCTGGTCCTCATCCATAGGTCCAGGGCGGTGGTGCAGCTTAGCAAGCGCATCAGCGAGATCCTCAGCGTGGACCAGCTTGTTGGGCGCATCCTCGAGGCGCATCTCCCAGCCATGGGGAGGGCTGGGTGGTGGCGAGATGAAGAAGAGCTTGCCAGCATCAGGAAGAGCAAGGTGCTCATCGCGCTTATCGACAGGTGTAGGCATGCCAAAGTAGACTCGGCACTGCTGACCCATGATGGCCTCGTTATCCCATACTTGGCGAACGGCGATAGCAGCCTGCTCGTCAAAGAAAGAGACGACAATGCGACGGAAGGACTTTAGCGGCGCGAAGGCGTGAATGGGTGCGGAGTGGGTGATGAGATCGCGGATGACCTGGAGGTTCTCGGGGAGGAAGATGGCCGGGTCGGTGAGGTTGGTGAAGAGGAGGGTGTTTGAAGGAGGCGTAGGCGGGGTCATGGGTGGGATATCAGAAAGGTCGAGGGTGAGGTTTGAGCGGCGCGAGGCGGAGGAGGAAGATCGGGAGTGTTGCGGTGAGGTCTCCATTTTGAAGGTGGTTGTTGTGTATTAGATGTAGACGTAGATGTAGATGTAGATGTAGATGTAGATGTAGAGGCGAGGTTGAAGAGCAGTTATGATAACTGGCTCTGGATGATGTTGGTAGAGATGGAGATGTAAACAGTGCAAGATCTGCCGGGGGGTTCCTGTCGATCTGTTGATATCTGAATCGAGTATTGAGAAGTTGTTTCTCTAGATTGTTTCTGAGTGTTGCTGAGTGCTGAGTTGAGCTGAATGAACAAGACAAAAAGTGCGAAGGTCGGTGTCTATTATATTTCTATGGTTTTCTCAACTAAGCCTCCCGGCGGCTGGGGAACCCGCTGCTCGCTCTTGTGCAGGCGGGGTGGCCAGGGCACACATGTACGGAACAGAGCAGAGCCCAACAGGGCTAGCGGGCTCACAGGGGTGATTGTTCATGGAGCTTCGGGGCTGTGCACTGCAAGGTCACGGTATTTTTGCCTGTTTTGGGCCAATGAGGCCTTGACGGCTTTGGCGATGGCGATTCCATTTGGTCCAGGCCAGAACGTCAAGCTTTCTCCCCTCCTGCGACCACTTAAAACGAGCAAGGTCTTCGTATCATTTTTTTCTATTGAGGAGAATTTTGAGGGCTGTGTCAAGAAATGCCAATGCCATCTCGACTCACGTTTGGTTCGTCTCCATAGAAAAAAGGGTTGTTGTCTACGGCTGTCTTGCTCCGTCTCGACTGATGATGGTCCTGCGGACTAGAGACTCATGACTATCAAACAGAACCTGATTGGCCAAGTTTTGCTACCATTCAAGGTATTCCATGTTTGTATGTTTCTGGAATGGCAAGTCGGTGATTCCTCGAATCATACGGCCATCCTTAGAAAAGACAAGAATAACGTTTTATGGAAACTGATGAGTTGTCATGTTGATCTATCACACACAGCCCTTGTACCAAAGGTTGGCTCGTCTGATCGTATGTCTCGAAATGCCATCTTCAAACTCCATCCAAGCCATCTAATGTTTTACCGCTCATGAATCGATCCAACCATGAATTTGACACACCCACCCACCCCCTGGAAACCTGCATGGCGCTACTGCAGTGTATGGCATCTTGACCCCGGACATTCAACCTCGATAGACTTTTTGCCATGAACAGGTGTTACAAGAGATTGCACGACACGAGATCCATATTTCTGTGAATAAACTGTATTTTGCGAATACTTTGTCCATCTAAAAGCATCGTGTTCTGTTCTTGATCAGTTTGCAATAGCATATGTTCTTAGATATCGATTGAACTGTTAACAAGACTCCCTCCCTATCTAAACCCGAGGATCCCCTACGGCACACCAGCTGCAGCCAGTCACAGCTCTTAAAACACCCGATGACACCTCTCAAAACATCAAAGGCCAAGGGGGCTGTGCAAGAGGAGAAGCGACAATTTGAATCCCAAGCTTTGAGCGAGCTCGTTCCTCTTTCGTCCGAGCCTCCCGAACACGATTGAGGTCCTCGAGTGCGATCCTAAGGCCTGAGCCCATACAACAAAGCATGGGACGCCTCCTACAGTCTACTACAAGTAGTATCAATATTCCGTACTGCGTTCAGCTTTGGTCTTGTGGCTATATCTTTTGGCGAGACTGCGGTAAACCTCCGCCCTCTTTACTAGACTGGGGTCGTTCCGAAACCGACGGCATAGTCTACCTAGCCCAACCCCATATTCAAGGAATGGCCTCGGGATATGGAGCTCTCTATGCCGAGCGGGGCTTCGTTTCGTGGGTGAGGCCTTGGCCAACTCTTGGTGAGACTATCACCAATGTCGTCACTTTTGCCAACTCCTGCAATGTCTACGTTCCGATACGGGAGAGAAAGAGGCAGCTTGTCGTATTGTCTAGTCACGAGATGCGATCCAATGATGTTCTTGACGACTGTTCTCTGAATCAACTAAGCCCTTGTGCCTCAAGCAAGCATTAGTCCAGAATATGCCAACATATCGTTGTCTTTAGACTAGCAACTCGTCAATTTTGCCAAGCTTTACAATTGTCCCCTGCTTTACCCAGTGACATACAGAATCGAAACCCTTGCAGGGATCTTCAGACGGGCAGTTATCTCAACATCAACTAGAGTCAAAAAGTCTTCCTATATACCTTGCCGATCTGAAAGTCCGGATATTCATACGATAAAGGACTTTAGGCGAGATCTGAGGTGACCTCAAAAGGTCTGTTGATCGATAGTACGAGTTGTGATGTTCTTTCTGTAATCAAGATAACAAAATGGTTATATGAGGATATCCCTGGGATCTCGTTAGGTACGTCGGTTTACTACTCTGTAACTACGGTTCCTGATCTAAGGCCTGGTGGTCGAATCAGATATCTCTCGCGGATATGACCAGAGTCCAATTGAGAGTCTCGAATCGATAACCAGATCCAATACCAGAGCCTAGTGATGTTCTCCTGTCTCCTCTGCCCGACACCGAGGAATTCAATAACTCGTCGGCCTCCAAACTCCTAAAGCCCTCCGAAACCAGCAACGCCACAACGCACACACAAGCCACCCGGCTCATCCCTGTTCTCGATACCGCCCCGCCGGGAGGCAGCTCAGCTACCCTAACTCTGGCCCAGTCTATCGAAGCTCAACGCCCAGCTCCTTGACCAAAGCTTTGCGCACATCCTCGTGGAAAGCGACGGCTTCATCGTTAGTCAGAGTCCGCTCCAAGCTGCGGTAAACAATGCGATACGCCATGCTCTTGCGGCCCGTCCTGGGATGCGTGAACTCATCGATCAGGCGCACATCCTCGACCACGTCACCCGCCACGTTACGGACAGTTTCCATAACGTCGTTTTCGTGGAATGTGCCCTTGGTGTTGCCACCTGCTGCTGTCGTGGAGCTAAGCCAGAAGGACACGTCCTTGGGGCAGGGAGGATACTTGGAGAAGGGGACGAAGCGCTTCAGGTTGTCGAGGTTGTCGGTCACGCCCTCGAACTGGGACAGGAAGCGCTTGTCTTTTGACCAGAAGAGGCGAATATCGGGAATCTTGAAGAGAAGCATGGCAATGCGATCGATGCCAATGCCAAAAGCCCAACCCAGTTGGTTAGGTACACCAGCGTTGATGTAGATATCCTGCTTGACCACACCACAGCCCAAGACCTCGAGCCAGTCGCCGGCATAGTAAACCTCCAGCTCCCATGAAGGGCTGGTAAAAGGGAAGTAAGCTTCTACCCATCGCATTTGCAAAGGCTCGTCCACGAAGTTGGGGTCATCTTTGATGGCAGTAGCCTTGGCCCGAGAAAAGATATCGACGACCATGTTTTCTAACGACCTCTTGAGATGAGCACCGATAGCCTCAGCCTCAGCAGCTGTGTGGTGGGCATCTTGGAGAGGGTTTGTCTCAGGATGCATGGGAGGGTTCGGGTCATCGACCTTGACTCCATGAGCGGGTAGCTTCTCAAAGTCCTTCCATACCGCAGCAGCAACATCACCTTTGGGAACCTTGGTACGATCCCATGACATTGCACCCTCCATCTGATGGAACACGGGATAGTGGCTGCGGTCAATGGCATCTCGTCTGTATACATCGGCAGACACAAGGTACCCCGCGCTGTGGTTGGCTCTGAATGTGTCGGCCTGGTGAGCACTCGTATGTGTTCGCAGTAGTGTTTCGCTATTCAAGTAGTATGTATCGGACAGGGCGCGACCGGGATGATTCGCGGGAAATCCTAGCGAATCGAAGTTCTGGGCTGTCGACACCACAGGGCTGAACTCATTGTGATACTTGAACGTCGGCTCAGGGAAGTTGGCCTGGATTATCTGGCGGGTGATGGACACAGGGTGGTCTTTCAAGAGGTGAAGTTTTCTTGTAGTGGCCTCGAGGACATTGTCGGGTACGTTGAACCATAGAGGATCGGTTTTGATGGTCTGGTCGCGGATAGTCACGGTCACGGAGCCTGGAGTTCCCGTCGGGCGTGCTGCGACAAGGCCGAACCAGTCAGCGAGACGCCCACGCAAGTAGTGGACTGGAAGTAGACCGACCCGACGAGTAAGTCCTCGCGGCGCAAGCTGTTCGTAGGAGAGCAGAGCTCCGGGGAAGCTGGACAGGCCGCGGGGCAGAAGCCCTCAGGCACCGCATGCCCTGGACGTAGAGTCTCATTCTGAAGACTTGTGAAGCTCGACAACGACATTACAGGCCGGACGGGCCCCGCAATATACGCCAATGGCTGTTTGATTTATCGTAGATTGAAAACTCGAACGCCGAGAGTGGTTCCACGATCGGTTGATTGTATCACCAAAGCTGCAAAAATGTTGGGCGTTCGGCCTTACAGTTCCTCCGGATATAACCAATCCAATCCAGTTCACTCACAATTAACTTCAACTTCAGCTCTTCTCCAACGGCCCCCCCACATAGAGATAGTGTTGAGCTGTAAACA